>JAXMNL010001166.1:0-23815 GCA_035128595.1 Eptatretus atami
ATGTAAATTGAATTATATACTTGAACACTGTGGAAACACAAATCTTCATAAGACGGTACTTCCAAGAACCTCCAGTTTTGCAGTACTTGGACAGTTCTATAGGGTGATAGTTGGTGTCAGGGTGGTTATTGTATAAGACTGCTTCAGGAGTGCTAAATTCCCAGCTTTTTAAAATCATTATTTTATTTAAATTGAAGTGCACCCGGACCCCCAACAATCGCAGTTCCAACATTCACGGTTGATAAATGCGACATGCTCAGACTTCCCCGTATTCACCTTTTTTGTTTTTTTAAGGACCACGAGCAATAACACAGTTCTAAAACAACATTCTTCGACAAAGCAGACTGAAACACTACAATACTGCACATACGCCAAAAAAATCTCCATGAGCCACAAACATGACCTGCTACCTGTACGTGATGTTAGCTTCGCGAGAATAACAGTTTCAGGCGTCTCACCAGTGTAACACGTCATTCCCGCGACGCCATCCCTGTGAGTTACTATCAGAATTGAAAACACTTTCAGCATCTATTGATATATCCAGTAATTACCAGGTCACCACATATGGACATTACACATGGAAACGTTCAGCGCATCTTAGTGGAAATCACATCTTGCTGCAAACAGCTCCATCTGAGCTGTTACGTTTTAAAACGCTACAGGCATATCTACTGTAGATAGGAAAGACGTCATCCAAGAGTTAAAGAATGGAAACATTCAGCATATATTAGTGTAATTAGCAGCTCGATACTATGGATAAACACAATGACATCGCTCACCACATCCATCATCAGGTTTATACCCCGCACACACGATTCACACTTCAGGAAAATCCCCGAACTTATCCCCCCCCCCCCACATTCGCGGTTTCAACATTCACACAGTTTTCTCGGAGCATATCCCCGTGAATGTCGGGTTTCTGGTGTATCACTTTAACTCTGCATGGGGTATCATATTCCATGAACTCTCATACTTGTTTATATCTTTCATTTAATAACCTTTAAAAGAATTGCCTGCAGCAACGGAATTGTGGGGGATCAAAACTATTCACCAAGCAATAGTGTATTGTAATCCCGATACATACGAGCAAATATGAAACACGTGTGGCGTCTCTGTCTCTGTGGCCTCTCTATATATACTTAATATAATATAATAATGAACCAGGCTTGAAAGAAAAAGTTACAAGTTATAAAGGTGAAACAATCTTTAATCACAAGGATCATCCCAAAGTGCTGCTCTGCATTCAACCCAAGAATGATCAACATCCAAGTTTTGAATTTGACACAATACCATTCATCAAGGATAGCTCAACTAAAAAAATATATAATAAATAAAGATTTGGATCTTAATCCTGATTAAATAAAATGAAAAAAAAAAAACGAATTCACCGAGGGAATCATCAACATGCAATATGAACTTTTGGGTTGAGAAACAACAAGGGCATGGAACAGCTTTTGAAAACAAACTCAGTGAAAACTGCAATTTTCAAATGAATATTTACAAGAATTTTAAGTTCCAAATCAACAAAACAAAATAGCAGCTCTCAATGAAACGAACTATTTCCATACAGGGGTAGGAAAGCAAACGCAAACTGCTCATACATTATTTCTATACGAGCCAAAATGCAAAACATTTCAAAAATACAGGTGGAAGTTCATGTTTTGGAAGGTTATCAAAAAAAAACAAAAAAAGAAGAAGAAACCTTATTTGACCAATGCCTCATATTCAAGGTCATGAGAATGCATAAAACCCAAAAGGATGTAACGTTGTGGTTACAGGTTCAGCATGATAATTCAGACAAGATATTTGGTTTAGGAAGACAAAGCAAACCCCACCCTCAAGCAGTGTACACTCCATCAATATTAATCAAAATCATATGAGAGTAAATAATAATTTGATTCCAAAACAACAAGGAAATCGAAATTTGACTTGGAGGAATTTTATCTCTTTTCACAGCAAATAATGCAAGACAACTGACTTCAAAGAAATTGAGGAACAGAGAATACCGAATTCACAACAAAAAGATGTCAATTCATTTCTAAACTGAGCAGTCAGGTGGTTTTCTTTGGAGATTTACAGCCTGTCTCGAGATCAAAGTCGGCGTTGGTGGGATTATCGAAGCCAAAGGTAACAGGAGCAGTTCATAAAGATAATATATGCCCGACCAAATGAGTTCCAAGGTCGCAAAACATGAATCGAATATCTAGATTGGCAAACTGCAGAACACGAGCTTCAAAACATACCAAATTGAGCGAATACAGCACGCATGGTTATCAGTTATGGGAAGATATGTTGGGAGTTTCAGAAACATGAAAACTGAGAAAGTATAAAGACTAGGTCCTGTATTTATTTTTTATAGAAAAAAATCTAAGCTTTGGAAAGAACTCGGTGACAAAAGGCAAAGAGGGAATGAACGAACTAATTGAGTCACCGTTGGGTGGACAAACAGGAAAAGACAGGAGGGGAGGAACAAGCGACCTGCAAGTAATGCAAAAACAGTGACTGCCAATTCAAAAACTCCCATCTGCCGGCAAAGTTGGTGGATATTAAAGATCCACACTGTCCTTCGTGAAGAGTGGGTGGGCGATTGCCGCACCCTGACCAAATTCCTGCCACAACGACTTCGCAAATGTCAGGCGCAGCCAGCCGGTTTGTGAAAAATTGGGCCAATAACTTGGGGGCCCCCACCCCCACCCCAGCCAACCACACAAGAACGTGGGAATATTGTAGTCTTTGAGAAGAAGAGGTCTCTTATCGGCATTTTGGCAAATCATCAGCGATGAAAACCGTCTGGCAGCTGAGGGGTGTGCAGCATTGGGATTCTCATGTGTGTACTATTGTGAATGTCTTTATAGCCATGGAGGAACTCTTGGGCAGGGTTTTGAAACAGCAAGCACTTACCTTACGTTTGCCTTCTTGGTTGCTTTCTGCAGCTTCTTGGGCGAGAAGAGCATGGGAGGTGTCAATTTATTTATACAATCCTAGCCACCTGGGTTTAGTTGATTAGGTGAGAGCTATTGGCTTGTTCCTCCATTCACAGATGAGAGATGTGGGTGGTTCATATTACATTTATTATATAGTACCACCTGGCTGTTATGGTGAGCATTGCCGCAGATTATGTCTCACACGGTAAAACTCTTGGTTGCTTTATGCAGCCTCTTCGACAAGAAGAGCATGGGAGGTGTCAATTAAAAAAACACACACAGACATACACACACACCATTGCTTGCTGACAGGAATAATGGAGGAGAAAGGGAGTGAAGAGGAAGGGAAGGAGGGTGAGAGAAGGGAGAGAGGGAAGGGGTAAAGAGGAGGAGTGGGGGAGCTAGGAGGGGTGAGGAGGGGGGAGCTAAGAAGGGGGAAAAGAGCAATGTCTCACCAAATGTCTGCAACCACTGCAGGGGTGGTGTGATGAGGAGGATGGGAGAGAGAGAAGGGGGGGGGGAAGTAGGGGAGAGAGGTTTGGAGGAGTTAAGCCTGAGGGGAGGGTTCTCATCTCACGTTTGGTAGTGGACTTGTGGAGAAGTTGGGGGTGGGGGTAGTCCTAGATTGAATGAAATGGGGTAACCTTGAAACATCACGCGGAGTCCGCCGGATATGTCCACAGGGGATGGAGAGGGGAGGGGTAAGCATGAGGAGGTGGAGGGATGGCAGCGTGATGGAAGGAGGCAGATGAGGGCAAGGGACGGTAAGGAGCATGAGGAGAACAGAATGCGGTTGTAAGGGAAGGAAGGCAGCGTGAGGGCAGGGGAAGGGAGAGGAGGGGGATTCTGGCAGATGTGCCGCCCAGTTTAAGTCTATCCGAGAGACTGCACACAAATTGATGAATCACCCTGCCTGTGAACACCAGGATAATTATGGGGAAACACTTGTAAATTCAAACCTAAACCATCAGTGGGAGGGAGGAGGGTGGAGAGAGGGTGGGAGAGAGGGGTGGGAGAGAGGGTGGGGTTCGGCAGATGACACCCAGTTTAACGTTCATATGAGAGACTGCACACACATTTGATGAATCATTCTGCCTGTGAAACGCCAGATGGACAGTTTATAGCTAGGTCGAGATTCAAACCCAAGCTAGACAGCTTGGCGCGAGCAGCATATCTCTCGGCTATTCTTCCGTGATGACAGCTTGGCGATTCAGTGCTTCATCACAACTGAAACATTTTTACTCATTGAAATCATGTAATTTATTTTGCCTTTTCCAACTCCAGTATCGAACGTGGTATCGCCATCGAAGCTTGAAGAGCACGCACAAGTGTCTTAACCAAGCACTGACGAACCGGTTGATGAAACTGAAAAAATAAAATAAACGTTCAATTGTTTTTATGTATTTATCTCAACCGAAGTGACGGGTCGTAAAATGAAAAGAAGGTCGTACCAAAAGGGGAAACGTGGTGTAAAATAAAATTCCACATTTTCAGTGAGCCAGCCATGCTGGTTTACCGCGGAACAATGCAGGGCCAACACAGGAAGTAGTCCCTGAACTTTGTTCAAGTCGATCGATATACAGCATTCAGTGATTGCAAAAAATTGGCAGACACCTGCCAAGTGGCTTAAGCATTCCAACAAAATGATTGATAAGGAACGAACAGCTGGCTTGACAAGCGATTCGCGATCGCTGATCCGCCATATTAAGCACCTCCGGAGACGCTCGAAATATCAAACTATGTCCAAATTAGACAAATGAACACGTTTTTTTTCAGCATTCAGAACTGCTGATAAGTTCAATTCTAGAGCTTAAATTTGTAATTTGCTTAGTTTAGGAGATTTCTAGAGGTTATGTCATGTACGGAATGAAATAAAGCAACAAACATAGCGTTCCGGGGGTTATAAGCATTGTAATGTATCCAGCGAATCGTCGGTATAATGAACAGGCCTTCGATAATACAAGTGAGGAAAGTGGGGAAAACCCAAAAAACTATCGTTAAGAAATCGTTGCGGCCTGTTCAAATCAAGGCATTTTCGACAGGCCAAAAAAAAAAATGGTGGAATCAAGACCCCATCGAGAGAGGGCGATGCGAGCGATGTGCGATGATGTGCCTGATAAAGGATATAATTAAATAAGGCTGTTAATTATTTTCAAAGGTGTGTTTTAATAAACCCAAACACTCAATTTTCAAAATTTTTCAATTCCTTAATGCGCATGCAAATTTTAGGTGCTCAGTTTCATGGTTTTTGTGTTATGGACAGACGGACGGACACACACACACTTTCATTGATGCGAATAATGAGGGGTGGGGGAAAAAGAGGGGGAGACAAAGAGGGTGGTGGGGTTGACGCAGTAGGGGAAAGAGGAGGTAGGGGGAGGCAGGAGGATGGGGGAATGAGAAGGGTGGGGACGGAAGGCAGCATACAGGGGCGTTACTGGGCGAAATCCTTTTCACTGTCAATTGCAAAGGCGAACTTGTTTGATGTTGCACTTTGGTTTCTTTGAATACGCATTCTCAACCTAACTAATTGGTACTCTTTTGGTGTTTGGCTTTCAAAGACAAATGCGCCGGACACATCCGGAGAGAAGCACCACTTGGCGATAACCACCAGCCAGATACATCTGGAGATAACCACCGTCCAGAGTATCAAGCAATTTGTGAATACAACATCAGGACATTTATAAGCATCTATGATATAAAAACAGTTGGTCGCGGGTGCCTGCATCCGTCCGTCAACAATTGTCCTCTAATGGATAGTGCAATAGGGGATACCCGAATCAGCGTTATGGTATCCCCTACACAATTTGTAGCATATAAAACGTGTTGCAACATTCATGCATGAGGAGAGCTCGTTTCTAGCATGGCCCATACCGAGTACATACCCCAAACAGTTTGATCAAAAGAAGGAAGAGAGGAGGAAAGGGAGGGCGAGGCGAGAATTTTTTTTAATTTGGATCATCCTCTTGGTGTGTTGGATATTATTTGAATTCAGCATCTAATTTTTTTATCTAATTTTAGCATTCCCAAGTGTATAGCTAGGCTGGTATCTAACATTGCGCTAATTTTATTTTTCCATCAACAACACCATTTTGTTTTTTATCAATTACGCAAAGATTGGTTATTCCCGTCAGCGAAGCAACAGGCCTTATTTACATTTCTAGTTACAGCTGAACGCGATCAGCTCAAGAATCTCTTCACTTGAGCGAATTTCAAAATTTAAATGCGGAATGAGCTTAGCAGCAGTTTGTCTGCTGGACAAAAAAAAAGAAAGAAAGTGTTCAGGTGTCCATTTGCACATTGATTGACACTCCGGATGTGTTTAACATGCAGCCACTGGCTTGGCAAGCGATATGGGGCTAGTTTATCGCAAAACTCATCCGGAGATGCCAGAATGTCAATGGCCCAATTAGACAAATGAACAGCTATTTTTTTTTTTATAGCAGTTGGAACTGCTGCTGAATCTTTCAATTAAAAGTTTAAATTTTGAAATTCGCCCAGGGTTAGATATTCTGGAGCTTATCATTTGAAGAAATTAAATAATAGCAATGAACACTGGCGTTCCAGGGTGTTTATAAGCATTGCAAATGTATCCGGATGTCGAAGGCATGAAGGATGAAGGCATCCGTGAATATGAGCGAGGAAAGTGGAAAAAAATGGAAAGGATAAAGATGATTGAGGAAGGAATAACAGGCAGAATGGTTCATTACTTCTTTGGGAGTTACATGGATTTATTTTTTTTTTGCAGCAAAGAGAAAAAATAAAATAGATGTTTAGGGAATGAAAGGAGAACAAGTAGCATACAGAAATCTGAACGAAGCACATGTCAAATTGGAGAGATAATGGGCATGCTTCACTAGCTGAGGCTTGACGGGGGTGAGATGGTTAGCCACACACGTTACAAGGACATGAATTTGATAATATTATCTCAACAAGGTACGGGTTAAGACACGGAAGTTGCATAAAACACGATGACTACCACGGACTACACCATGGATAGTCTATAATAATAACTAGAGACACGACAAGATCCGGTCCAGAAAATCAGCTTTGTGTACTGCAAGGAGGCAACGTATGAACAAACGTCCAACATGCTCAGACCTGGAGTCAAAGCTTTAAAGATTGTATTTAAATTTGACGAGGTGCAATGAACTCTTTCGCAAGCGTAGTGCATAGCCTGGTGTTGGACTTCAGTTAAAGGTCCCCTGACATGCAAAAGTACTTAGAAATTTATTATACTAGTACGGGCCCGTAGGGGCTGGCCGTAGTGTAGTGCCAGTATGTGCACCCTCTCTCGCCCCCTCTCTTGCCCCCTTGTCTCGCCTCTCCCTCTCCCCCCTCCCCCCTCTATCCCCCCAAGTCTCGCCCTTCCTCTCTCCCCCTTCTCCCCCAACTCTCATCCCCCCTCTCCGTCCCCTCTCTCGCAGATATTGGGTCGAAGATAAATGGCCGTAACTTGAACTGCTCGTTCCGATTAATATCAAACCTTGAAAAGCACATCAGGGGTCCCGCAATATTCCTGGCAAGTTTCAATCCGATCGGACCGTCAATCGTGGCAAAATAAATTAAAAAAACATTAAATTGTGCAGTCATAGCACCGTTGTCTTGTCATTGGTCAGATAGATAAATGGCCGTAACTTGGAACCGCTCTGTCCGATTAATATTAAAACTTGAAAAGGCACATCAGCGGGTCCCCCAGCAATATTCCTGGCAAGTTTCAATCAATCGGACCGTCAATCGTGCAAATAAAATAAAAAATAAATAAATTAAACATTATTTGACGTCATTCGTGATGTCATAGCACCGTGTCTTGTCATTGGTCGACAGATAAATGGCCGTAACTTGGGAACGCTTGTTCCGATTGATATCAAACCTTGAAAGGCACATCAACGGGTCCCCGGCAATATCCTGGCAAGTTTCAATCCGATCGGACCGGTGA
Source organism: Eptatretus atami (assembly GCA_035128595.1). Taxonomy (NCBI): domain Eukaryota; kingdom Metazoa; phylum Chordata; class Myxini; order Myxiniformes; family Myxinidae; genus Eptatretus; species Eptatretus atami. The sequence continues at coordinate 7,864 of JAXMNL010001166.1, forward strand.
TCGTCCGGTTATTAATAATTTGGGAAAAAATTGGCATGATAAGGTGAGAGTAGAACGACACCTTCAGCTGCATATATACACCTTTTCAACACTTAAAAAAGCAGTAAAATGGCCATAACTTGGGAACCGCTCGTTCGATCGATATCAAACCTCGAAAAGGCACATTCCGCGGGTCCCCAGAATATTCTGGCAGTTCCAATCAGATCGGCCGGCGGTCGTCGAGAACGGCGGTCGCACACACACACCACACACACACACCACACACAGACACACAGAGATTGCTGGAATTATAGATAGATATGTCCTATAGGAGTTTTTCATCGTGATTTCAGATCTGACAATGTTTTTTCACAATAATCATCTGTAAAATGTAAAATTAAAAAAACAAACCTCTTCGGAACGCCCCTAAAAATTCTCCTGAAAGGGCGTAACCCACATGACGTCAACTACAGGAGACAAAGGCCACGTTAATTACTTGGGTTGGTGGTCTACGTGATTCTATTGGCTTGCTGTGTGTTTCCACATTTGATTGGTCGACTCAATCGCTTCGTTCATTTCTGCTTTAAAAAAATCGAACATTTGTTTTTGAATAATGGATGACATGGACTTTCACTTTGTCTGGTAACGACAGTGAGTGTGAGAGAAATGAAGTATTTTGGTCTGAATCACATGGAGAATTGTCGGATAACATAGTCGCGGGAGGTGAAGTTCAGGCAGCTGGAAATGAAATACGGCTTACCGTTCGAGCCGAAGCAGGACAAGCAGAGAAAATGGCGATGAAATTCCCGGTTTCATTGATGATCGGAGGACATCGAAGGAAGACTCGGAATAACAACTGGATGAGACTAAATCCTATTCGTAATTCAATAATGTAAATTCGACTTGCATACTGCTCGATATTCAGAAATATTTTAGTGAGGTGACGTGAACAGCGCAGCGGACATGTTGGTCCGCGCGAATTATCACAAACAAGGCCGGTGCATGTCATCGGCCGTATCTCTCCACGCATTAAAACGAAGCAACCTCACTGTCCGGATACGATGAAAACTTGTGTGTAGAACACACCTTGTGACACAATTGTCTCGATAGTCCGATAAATCTGACGTTCTGTTGCATTTTTATTATTTAATTCCTACTGTCGTCATGTAGCACCTGTAGAAAACAATGAAAAAAGAGAATAATAAATAAAGCTACAGCACGTCAGATTTATCGGCTAGTCGGTACGGACGACGGATTATCGGACTAGTCTAGATCTAGACTAGAGATCTCGAGTCAATCCACTCTGTGCGAGTTTCTGTATGTGACGTCAATGCTGCGATTAGCTGAATTCAACTTTTTTAGGGGCGGCATAGCAAGTGTGAGAGCACACAATAAATGATCGAAATATTGCTCTAATTATCCCATTTTTGCATTAAAAAAAAACAAACGGGGTGTTCTTCACTAGGAAGGTCAAGTTAAATATATAAATAACCAAGAAAGTTTTGCATGTCGGGGACCTTTAAGCTGGCTGGCTTAAGATCTCAGGTGTCTTGAGTTTGAGCCCTATTTTCTATTGAATTAACACCAGGTGGGGTTGACCCAGCCAGTCATCCTTCCGAGGTCGGCAAAATGAGCACCAGTGTACTGTTAATAAAGGGCACTGCATCAGTGGCACAGCTGTGTCCCCCAAAAAAGATGCAATCAGCAGGCACAGGCTGCACACAATAGCTAGCAAGGTATTGCTACAAGGGCCATCCTCAAGTTCAGGTTCCGATTTTTGAGCAACAGTTGGTTCTCTCCAGGGGTCTCTGCCGACTTTCTCAAAGATAAGTTTCCGGTCGTTCTTTGCCACGTTTTGACTGTATTTTGTTGCCTCCATGTTTACGATGTGTTCCTAGTTCGGTGTCCTTTCAAAACTTGTGCTATTTGGTGAGTTTTTGTCGGTTTTGTCATGTCGGGTTTCCCTGAGGCCTACCCATCTTCCCGTCTATGTGCACGATTGTATTGTGTTTATTTTGTATTTTCTCTTTATTACCATCAGTTATTATTTTCGACACCGTTTCCTCCACCCTCCTTCTATACCTCCCAACTATACCCTCCGATTAATGTCTTTAAATGTAAAAAAAAATACAACAAAAAAAAACCTTTTCCCTTCTCACCTTATACCCCACGTAACCATGTGACTTCCTGTACCGTCTCTTCTTACTCCTCTTCCTCTTTTGCCGATCTACCATTTTCCTTCTACTTTCGCCAATCCACGTTCACCATACACCATCACGATTTTTTTTTCTTCAACCTTTCCTATACCTATTATTACCTAATCTTTATCAAAAAAAAAAAATAATAATAACTAGAACTGCCACTTTATAACTGCTGGCAGTGATGACCGGGTACCTAGACCTCGGCGTTTGATACAACATGAGATACATGAGATGACAAAAAAATTTATATTCTGCTTTCAACTGTGTAGTGGAACATGTCTGTGAAGTTTCGTGTTAATCGGAAAAGGTGCGTTTTTCTATCCAAGATGGCCGCCAAACTATGTGACTTGTGACGTCATAATTTCTAACATGTATGCAGACATCATGGGGGATGACAGTTGCAAATTTTTGCTTCGATAGGTTAAGCCGTTCCAGAGAAAACATTATTTAATATTTTTCTTAAATCCAACATGGCCGCCAAACCATGTGACTTGAGAAGTCAAAATTTTTTTTACCATGTATGCAGAATTGATGGAAGATGGCATTTGCAAATTCTCGCTTCGATAGGTTAAGCGGTGAAGAGATGTGTGTGTGTATGTGTGTGTGTGTATGTGTGTGTGTGTGATTGTAAAATATGTAATTTGATATGATAGAGATTGATGTGTGTGTTATGTGTTGTGTGTTGTGGTGTGGTTGATTGTAAATATGTATTGTATATGTAATTAGAGATTGTGGTGTGTGTGTATGTGTGTGTGTGATGTAATTATGTAATTTGTATATGTATTTAAGAGATTGTGTGTGTGTTACTGTGTATTGTGTGTATGTGTTGTGTGTGTGTGGTGTGATTGTAAATATGTTAATTTTATAGTGTAGTAGAGATTGTGTGTATGTGTGTGTGGTGTGTGTGGTAATGTGTGTGTGTGTGTGGTGATTGTAAATATGTAATTTGTATAGTATTGAGAATTGTGTGTGTGTGTGTGTTTTTGATGTGTGTGTAGTGTGTTGTGTGTGTGTGTGTGTGACTTGTAAATATAATTTGTATATGTATAGAGAAATTGTGTGTGTGTGTTTGTGTGTGTTGTGTATGTGATGTGTGTGTGGTGATGGAAATATGTAATTTAGGATACTGTATAGAGATTGTGTGCTGTGTGTGTGTATGTGTGTATTTGTGGTGTGATTGTAAATATGTAATTTGATATGTATCTAGAGATTGTGTGTGTGTCGGTAATGTGTGTGTGTGTGTGTATGGTGTGTGTGTGTGTGTATGTGTGTGTGTGTGTGATTGTAATATTAATTTGATATGTATTAGAGATTTTGTGTGTGTGTGTGTATGTGTGTGTGTGTGTGATTGTAATATGTAATTTTGTATATTATTAGGATTGTGTGTGTATGTGTATGTGTGTGTGGTTGTGTGTTGTGTGATTGTAAATATGTAATTGTATATGAATTTAGAGATTGTGTGTGTGTGTAGTGTGTGTGTGTGTGTGTGTGTGATTGTAAATTAGTGTAAGTGGTATATGTATTAGAGAATTGTGTGTGTGTGTGGTATGTGTTGTGGTGTATGTGTGTGTGTGTGATTGTAAATATGTATTTGTATATGTATTAGAGATTGTGTGTGTGGTATGTGTATAGTATGTTGTGTGTGTGTGTGTATGTGTGTGTGTGTGTGATTGTAAATATGTAATTTGTACTATGTATTAGAGATTGTGGTGTGTGTATGTGTGTGTGTGTGTGTGTGTGTGTGTGTGTGTGTGTGTGTAGTGTGTGGATTGTAAAAATGTAATATGTATATGTAATAGATGATTGTGTGTGTGGTTGTGTGTGGGATTGTAAATATGTAATTTGTATTTATGTATCAGAGATTGTGTGTGTGTGTTTTGTGTGTGTGTGTGTGTTGTGAATTGTAAATAATGTAATTTGTATATGTATTAGAGATGTGTGTGTGTGTGTGATTTGTGATGTGTGTGTTTGTGTGTGTGTGTGGTGATTGTAAATAATGTAATTGTAAGATGTATTTAGAGATTGGTGTGTGTGTGTTGTATGTGTGTGTGTGTGTTGATTGTAAATATGTAATTTGTATATGTATTAGAGATTGCGTGTGTGTGTGTGTGGTGTGTGTGGTGTCGTGGTAATGTGTGTGTGTGTGTGATTGTAAATATGTAATCTTGGATATGTATTAGAGAATTGTGGTTTGTGTGTGTTGTATGTGTGTGTGTAGTGTGTGTGTGTGTGTGTGTATGTGTGTGTGGTTGGTGTATGTGTGTGTGTGTATGTGTGTGTGTGTGTGATTGTAAATATGTAATTTGGATATGTAAAGAGATTGTGTGTGTTGTGTGTGTCTGTGTGTGTGTGTGTGTGTGTGTGTGTTGTGTGTGGTGTGGAGAGAGGGAATGAGGGGGCCGGGTGAGGGGCTAATCTGATTTTTGGTGGGATTAATATGTGATCGGCAACATGCAGCAAAGTTTAGATTAATAATTTAAATAAGAAATTAACAAACACATAACAATATACACACACGATAACAAGGTCAAACAACTGGCAGAAATACAAAGATAAACTCTTAAACAGTGAGTGTTTGTACATGTACAAATGTGTACAGGGAGGTGAGAGTTCGAGTCTCGCTCTCGCCTCCCTGAAATTAAAATGAGGCTGAAATAAAGCAGCAAACGCTGGAACTGTCTAGTTCATTCCTTCTTTGTCATGATTCTAAAATGTCTGTGACTGTTAAAATCACAACCAGCTCTGTGAATTTCTTCTTTATCATATGGCTCTTAGTTGTCATAAATCTTTTATTTTGTCATCTTCACATAATTTGTTCATTATCACATGGAAAAGAACATTCCCATCTCTCATAATAGAGACATCATGGAATACACGGTTCAAGCACAGAACGCCAAACGACGGGCTCCGCACGCCCCGCAACTGAATGGCACTCAAAATGGCGTTCAAATCGTTAGGTGTCGCTACTCTCTCTATAAAGGGACTCTAAATGCATACGCATTCAAATGGAACCACTGAGGCCAGTTTGATGCGTCACGCTGATCGTGCCGTGCGTACCGTTACACTAATGGCGAGCGAAAAAAAAATCACCGCGACAGCCGAACACAGTCTCGTCCAGGTGCTAATCACCCGAAAGCTAATGTGCCTTTCATGGGGCCGTGTGCAGTTACCCTCCGCCACCGAGGTGGATGGAAGTTTTTTTTCACCTCTGTTTACTGTTTGTCTGTCTGTCGTCTTTATGAGCAGAATATTCTAAAACGTTATGGACGTATTCCGACAAAACTTGGTGGACAGTTTGGGTGTGCACAAGACGAATAGATCGTTTTGGTGAGGATCCGGATCCGGATGCTGGAATTTTTAAAGTGATTCTTCACTTATTGAGAGACAGTTCCAAAAATGATATAATTACCAACGATTATTTCAAAAATTGTGGAACGCGATTGGACAAAACTCTGGGTGGATCGGGTTGGGTAGGGATGATGAACAAGCCGATTAGATTTTGGTTAAGTCGGATGCAAGATCCGGCCTTATGTGGATAAGAAAACGTGAACTGTTAGCCTGGTGGAGCGCGTGCCGTTCTAGTTAAAACTAGGCGATGAGAGCCATTCGAAATTCTCCCAAAGACCAAGTGCTTTATATAAAGTGTTCATTGGAGCACATGGGGTAGGATACAAAAACGAAGCAAGTACTATGCAAAAATTAATTAATAATCCAAACCCATATGGCTCCTACGATTCAACAAACAAGAACATTATGAATCGAATCCTTAAGGCCTCAGACATTCCTCAGATATTATAGATTATGCAAAAGATGGAAATACCACTGCTCTCTCGGCATCTCCCCTCCGACCTGTCACTCAGCGCTTTTTGGAGCGCTTTAACTGTTATTGACTGCTTTCCCACCTAAACTGTCTGCATGATGGCCTGTCGGGACGCTGATTCAAACAACATTTAACACAGATTAGAAGGTCAGAAATAAAAAGGGTGTGAAGGGAAAGCGGTTTTTAGACACACAAATCTGGGGAATAAGGTTGACAACAGCTTTCTAACACATAAAACGATGCATCATAATATTTCCCACTTAGCTCAAATCAATATGGAAATGTCCTTTCTATGGAGTTACCGAAACATTCCAACTTAACAATTATAATGTTGTGTTGTTCATCTGCTGCTCCTAGGGCCACACAGTATCCCGTTGATCCCATACTATTTGAGTTTACGCCGATGCCTCCCACCACCCTGTGCCTCTTAGACACGGATAGTTGGGTTGCATGCCGCTGCTTAACCTCAAGCTGCCAGTGCCAAGACCGTTCAGCCCTCCTAGAAGACATTCCCACAACTATATATATACATCATATATATAATATATATATATAATATATATATATATATATATCGAAATGTGTGGAGTGTAACGAGCACTCTCCAATCTCAGTTGAACATAGTCCAACACCAAAGCGTCACCTCAACCCAGAGGCCTCGGCCCGGCGACTCTGTCAAACAGACAAACATTACATGGTCAACATCAGTGAAACATCAAATGGTGTAGGACTATGGGACTTGACTTTATTTGTGCCTTTTCCACCTCAAGTTATGGGTTCAACAATTATATAATATATATTATATATATATAATATATATATAATTATATGCATATATACACATATATACACATATATACACATAGCTAAGCTTCATCAAGCATAACACAATGTCTCTTGTGCTGATGAAGCTGGTGAAACGTCGCTGTGACCGGCTCTGCTCTCGCTTTTTTGCTCAAATTAGCGGAGTCAATCTAGTTTTTTACTTTTGGTTGGAAGCGCCGCTTTCTTGTTTAAAAATGTGTAATCCAACCCCCCAATGTTATAATAATATATATGTATTGTTGGCGAATCTGCAAAACAGCAATGCCTCTAAGGCAAATGGCACCAAGATACAGTGATCCCCAAGCAGTTATTATGTTAGTCTTCGTGCAGTTAGAACCTTCCCTCATTTCTAAAGGGTTAACAAGACGAAGTGCGTTGCGTGGCTCTGCAGCTCGGTCTAATTATATCTTTCTATCTTATATTCTGACTTCTATTCCAACCCTTTCCTTTTAGCCATGGTACAAATCAAAGCAAGCAAGCAAACACACACACACCATGCAAAATGCGATTGAATGTTCGCAATACAATGCCTCCTGTGGCTTGGACCAAAATAATCACAACAAACACCCACGCAGCCTCCCGTGAGAGACACCACAAGAACGAAAACACTATACGGCACGCACATGGCGCACCATTACATTCAAATCTGCGCACCAATTTCCAAACGGCATCTCACCTTGCTCAACCTTCGCTCACCAAAAACTCACCACCTCGACCACCAACACCTCCCGCAACAGGGGAAAATATTCCCGCACCTCCTCGTACCTCCGTATCGACACACAATTCGCCACTAAACGAGGCGTGCTGCACACGGCTCAGGGTACTCGGACCGCCTGATGTGAGGACAAGCAACGGACGTTAGTAGCACCCAACTGCATTTCACCGGGGGTGTCCCATGGTGGGCACGCAGGATTTTTATGAACCCTCGTCCAGTTGCCAGAACATTAGCAAGATAGGCGGTGAAAGGGGGGGGGGATGGGAAGAGCAATCCGGGAGTTTGGTACGGGAGAGCTCCGGGCCGTGTCACGCCGTGGCAAATGAGACCGTTTCCGGCCCAAGGAGCCTGGGAGGGTGTGGTTAGGACTGCTTTGGCCCAATAGAGAAGCGGGATTCGGGTCACAGTGCGTCACTTCGGGTCGTCACCCCCCTTCACCGGGCTTATCAAAAGGCGGATCCTGGAGCCCGTCTGCCTCTTCTTCGCCTCCTTTTTTGCAGGACATGAGCGCGATACGATCGTTATCAATCCAAATATTGCCAACAGAAAGAAAGACGACTCTACCTTTACCACATGCATACACAACCATTGCTCCAGTTGTTCTTCATGAAAAGAACGTGCAGTGCCTGAGCTACCTGGGCCGTTTATAGTGAATCAAGAGATGTTGACCACCACGATTCAGCAGCAGTATAAATTGGCTCAATCATGTGTATGACGTGTGTGAGAACAGCTGTACAGATAGTGAACAGGACATGAAGGTATCGTGGGCAGCATTCCGCGGCATCGAGGATTTTTAAAGTGTCAATTGATACTACATTGTGAGTGCATATTCACTCATAAAATACATCACAACTCAAGGCTGTAAGGAAAAAACACAAAGTAGTACAACAATTCATAAGAAAATTCTTACAGAGTGGTGGCCATCTGAAAATGTGGCCATCTTGGATATTTTTTTCAAATGGCCCCATATCCTCTCTTTTTAGATCCTTCGTGGAGGATCTCGAAGTCTGACTCACGTTGTTTGTTCTTGTGGACTTTTTTGTTTCACAGCCTTCAGTTTCATCGAAATCTTCCTGAAACTTGGCGTATATATGTAAAATACCCTGCGCAGACAGTAAACCATCTCCGATTTTGAAAATTCCTCTAGAAAAAAGAGTTATGAACGTCAAAAATATCTCTGCTAATGGTAAATCGCCTAAAAAAATTATCTCAAACTAGGCAAGCTTTTTGAAATCTGTTTGCGGGAATCGAACAGGGATTAGCAGAGATGAATTACCGCACATATGATACATCACTATGATGTCATATCAATTTTTATGAACGTCATCCTATTTTTGACATTTTTTTTTGTTTTTTGTTCATTTGTTCAACAGCTACATGTTTTCATCGAAACTTCCTGAAACTTGGTATATATATATATATATGTAAAAATACCCTGCGCAGACAGTAACGATCTCCGATTTTGAAAATTCTCCGAGAAAAAAAGTTATGACGTCAAAATAATCTCCGCTATGGAAATCGCTAAAAAATTATCTCCGAAACTAGGCAAGCTTTGGAATTCTGTTGCGGGAATCAAACAGGGCATTAGCAGAGATGAATTACCGCACATATGATACATCACTATGACGTCATATCAATTTTTATGACGTCATTCCTATTTTTTGGGCATTTTTTGTTTTTTGTTTCATTTGTTTCACAGCCTAACAGTTTTCATCGAAACTTCCTGAAACTTGGCGTATATATGTAAAAATACCCTGCGCAGACAGTAACCATCTCCGATTTTGAAAATTCCTCTGAGAAAAAAATGTTATGACGTCAAAATATCTCCGCTAATGGAATCACCTAAAAATTATCTCAAACTAGGCAAGCTTTTTGAATTCTGTTTTGTGGAATCGAACAGGGCTTAGCAGAGATGAATTACCGCGCATATGATACATCACTATGACGTCATATAAATGTTGATGACGTCATTCCTATTTTTTGACATTTTTGTTTTCACAACCCAGAGTTTTCATCGGATCTTCGTGAAAACTTGCCATGTATATGCAGAAAGCCCACGCGCAGGCAGTAACCATCTCGATTTTGGAAATTCTTCCAAGAAAAAAAGTTGACGTCATAATATCGCCGCTAATGGAAATCGCCTATACCATTATCTCCGAAACTAGGCAAGCTGTTTGAATTTTGTTGGCGGAATCAGCGGGCATTAGCACAGATAATTATCGTAAACCTGATACATCACAATGACGTCATATTCGTTTTTATGACGTCATCATTAAGAGGAAGAGGATCTTAGCTCATTTGAGTTTGTTTTAATAGATGAAGGACTATCATTGGTGAAAATTTCATGCTTGTTGCCAAAATGGCACAATTATCCCAAAAATATGCACCAAACTGCTGGACTAGTAAGTGATGTGGGAGAGGGGGGGAAACTAAATCAGAAAAGAAAAATACTGCACAAAAACGTAAATAAGGCAGATGAGAGGAAAGTCTGGAGGGAAAATAACACAGAAGATGGAAATGAGGGGAAAAAAAATGGATGAGGCAAGCGGAGGAGAGAGGGAAGAAGAAGGGGAGTGAAATTTCTACAAGAATTGCATACGTAATAAATAGATAGCCTCTTCAGTTAAAGCTGGTGAAAAGAAACGAAAGCAAGGAAAATGTTTCGCAGCAATGCAACGAGCAGCGCATTCATCATAAATTAATCCGTGAACTTAAGATATAATGAAAGAAAGAATTGAATGTGAGGAAAAATTTTTTCATTCAGCTGAAGGATTGAATGAGTCCGTCGTGGCGCGTGGAGATCTCGTAGGCGACATCTCGCGATAACCGTTACCGTTACCGTTACCGTTACGTGTGATGGCGAAGGCCGCTGAAGAGCGTTTTGACGGCATGTTGCTCGCCATGGCGCAAGCAACACGAAGGCGGCGTGATGGAGGTAAGGTTCGGCCCGCTCGAATCTCTTCGTACAATGAATCCTCGTGTCGTGTAGGAGGGGCCGGCTCCGCGAGGAAGGTTCATCGACTTGACGTTGTCGACTATCCGAGTGCGCCTGTACTGAGGCCTTCGATTTGTTTGCCACTTGCTCTGTGTTTCTGTTGCCTGTAAGAGATGGAACCTCTCGGACACGTCTCCAAGTGTACAACGTCCGTCTAGTTTTCGTGTACATTTGCACTTGTGAGATTAAGTGTTATTGAAAATGGCCACCGTGTTGGGGAATTGGGAACAAGCGGGTACAATCTCACCCAATGCAGTACACCACGTGGTTTTTTTAAGGGGGGGCCCGGGGGAGTAGGGGTTGGGGGGAGAGATCGGTAAATATCCGGGTAAGACATGGAGTGAGACGGTAAAAGGATGTTGGGACTGATACTCTGAAGGAAGGAATTGTTTGGCACCCACGACATGAAGAGCAGCGATCTCAGTTGATAAAATGTATCTTGCACCTTTTTGAGTATTTAATATGTCGATGGAGCCCTGTGATGCATTGTGAATGGAAGCCGATTTGTATTTCAACACAAAGATACGAAACCTGTTACAAGTCCCTTCTGATAAGTCCGTGATACATCTGATTCTGCAGATGCTGGATACAATTTCGGCTTTCTGCGCCGGAAGACTGATTTCTTCATCGGCGGCCAGAAAGGGACGCGGAGAAGGTGAGTTTGATGTTTCTCAGAAAGTTCCGAGTGAATTTGGTCAGATGAACCTTTGTTCGAATCAGCATTTGAGCAGGGATTGTTTGATTTGTCAGTTTTATTAATCCGCAGATGCAAAGCCAATCTTTGAGTAATAACAGATACATTGGAGGGAAAATGGCAGAATTTGAAAGGAGGATTCTGACTTGGATAATTTTTAAATTTTTGACTATTCATATATATATATATAATATATATATATATATATATATAAATATATATTATAATATATAATATATATAATACACGAGTTATATTCACTACTCCCACCTCTGGAATCACATAACCTATGGAAACGAAAATTTGCAACTACATCCCCATGACGTCTGCATCATAGTAAAAATTATGACGTCACAAAGTCACAAGGTTTGCGGCCATCGTGGATAGAAAAATAACCTTATCCGATTACACGAAACTTCACACACTTGTTAGGGTCCCGATGGAAGCTAATTAGGGTACCCTGTCATTCTGACAGGGAACCCTATTGTTTTTCTTCTGTTATTCATTATTATTATTCTTTATTATTTTTATTTTTTATTATTATTTTTCCCGCGCAATTTGCGGTTCTTTCGCTTTAAAAATCATTTTCTCAGGAACGGTAAGTCCGATCGACACGAAATTTTCACCATAGTATGTATCTTTTTTGATAGCAAACTTATTGGTAATTGTGACGTCATAGGTCACGTGGTACGGCGGCCATCTTGAAAAAACCGATAAAACTTTGGACCTCTGTATCTCTGAAACGGTGCGATGGAAAAATTTTCGCTTCATACATTTGAATAAGCTCCTCAAGGGAAACGGGTGATTTTTCGTGAGGTCATCGGTCAAGAGGTGTGCCGGTCAAAATTCGTTAGGTACAACCTGCATCGGAAAAATCTGAAATTTCTTGAGCCTCATCTGCACAACAATTGACCGTAGAAAAAATATATTATTGACGTCATAGGTCACTTGGTTCGGCAGCCATCTTGTTTTGGATTTTTTTTTAAAAAAATCTTCTCCAGAACGGCTAAAACGATTGAGGCGAAACTTTACACACACATTCCCATGATGTCCTTTATCAAGTTTGTTAATTTCTTATTGATCGGTCATACGGTTTGGGCCATCTTGAATTTACCCAAAACCTTCAAACATCTTCTTCTCCAGAACGGCTCGTAAGATCAAGGGGAAACTTCACAAACCTATTGCCCACGAGTAGGAATATAAGTTTGTTAATTTCTAATTGATAGGTCACATGGTTTGACAGCATGTTGGATTCATGAAAATATAAATAATGTTTTCTCTGGAATCACATAACCTATCGAAGCGAAAATTTGCAACTATCATCCTCCATGATGTCTGCATTCATAGTAAAAATTATGACGTCACAAGTCACAGGTTTGGCGGCCATCTTGAGGAAAAACGCATCTTATCCGATTAACACGAAACTTCACACACGTATTCCACTACGGGATAGGAGGCAGGATGTAAACTTATGATGTATAAGTATATGGTTCGTCAGCCATCTTGGATTGAAAATTAATAAATTTTAAATTCTTCTTTCCAGAACGGCAAACAGATTGAGGCGAAACTTTACACACAATTCCCATGAGGTCCTTTTCAAGTTTGTTAATTTCTTCTTGATCGGTCATACGGTTTGGCGCCCATTTGAATTTACCCTAAAACCTTCAAACATCTTCTTCTCCAGAACGGCTGACTGATCAAGGGAAACTTCACATACCTATTGCACATGAGTAGGGAATCAAGTTTGTTAATTTCTAATGATAGGTCACATCGTTTGGCAGCCATGTTGGATTTAAGAAAAATATTAAATAATGTTTCTCTGGAACGCTTAACCTATCGAAGCAAAATTTGCAAATGCCATCTTCCATCAATTCTGCATAATGGTAAAAATTATTACGTCACAAGCACATGGTTTGGGGCCATGTTGGATTTAGAAAATATTAAATAATGTTTTCTCTGGAACGGCTTAACCTATCGAAGCAAAAATTTGCAACTGTCATCCCCCTGATGTCTGCATACATGTAGAAATTATGACATCACAAGTCACATCTTTGGCGACCATCTTGGATAGAAAAACGCACCTTTTCCGATTAACACGAAACTTCACAGACATGTTCCACTACATAGTTGAAAGAAGAATATAATTTTTTTTGTCATCTCATGTATCTCATGTTGTATCAAAGGCCGAGGTCTGGGTAGTGCACACGAGTAGTGAATATAACTTTGTTAATTTCTAATTGATAGGTCACATGGTTTGGCGGCCATGTTGGATTCAAGAATTATATTAAATAATGTTTTCTCTGGAACCACATAACCTATCGAAGCAAGACTTGGCTACTATAATCTAGCCCATGCCTGCACATATGTTAACAAGGACAAATGTGTCCAAGAGCCGCGTCATTAAGGTTTTGTCTTCACCAGAAGAAGAAGAACAAGAACTTAAGAAGAAGAAAAAAAAAACAACTTCCGATATTCGTCACATGCCTTGACGGAGCCAATAGCGAGACCCGTCATGGACGATCGTCGTTCATGACAAGAAATAGTGTATTTACGAAATTACAATACATTAAATGGAAAAATCTTTAAAATGTAACGTGAACTTTTCGAAACTTTAAAGCAAATGTCCGAATATATTTAAAAGTTCATGATAGAGCTCTCAAAAGGCACCTCAATGCGAGGATGTGTACAAGTGTTTAGTATTTAAGGAGATCCGGATCCTGTATATGAACGAGTCGAGTCCTAAAGGATCTGTCTCACCAGAAAGAAGAAGAAGAACAACGCCGAGCTCTTTATTTAATTTAGAAGAGTAAATAATGAAGAAGAAGTGTAAAAATAAGAAGAGTAAAAAATGAAGAAGAGTAATAAAATGAGGAAGAAGAGTAATAAAATGAAGAAGAAGAGTAATAAATGGAAGAAGAGAGAGTAATAAAATGAAGAAGAAGAGTAATAAAATGAGGAAAAAGAGTAATAATGAAGAAGAAGAAAATGAGAAGAAGAGAAAATGAAGAGTAAAAATTGAAGAAGAAGAGAAAAAAATGAAGAAGAAGAGTAAAAAAATGATGAAGAGAAGAGTAAAAAATGAAGAAGAAGAGTAAAAATGAAGAAGAAGAAGAGTAAAAAATAAGAAGGAAGAGAAAAAAATGAAGAAGAAGAGATAAAAATGAAGAAGAAAATGAAGAAGAGTAAATAATGAAGAAGAAGTAAAAAATGAAGAAGAAGAAGAGTAAATAAGAAGAAGAAAGAGTAAAATGAAGAAGAAGAGTAAAAATGAGAAGAAGAGAAAAATGAGAAAAGAGTAAAAAAGAAAGAAGAAAGTAAAAATGAATGAGAAGGAGAAAAGTAAAAATGAAGAAGAGTAAATGTGAAGAAGAAGAGTAAAATGAAGAAGAGTAAAAAATGAAGAAGAAGAGTAAAAATGAAGAAGAGAAGAAGAGTAAAATGAAGAAGAAAGAGAAGAAGAGTAAAAATGAAGAAGAGTAAATAATGAAGAAGAAGAGGAAAATGAAGAAGAAGAAGAGAAAAATGAAGAAGAGTAAATAATGAAGAAAAGAGTAAATAATGAAGATAAGAGTAAAAATGAATGAGAAGAAGAAGAGTAAAAATGAAGAAAGTAAATACTGAAGAAGAAGAAGAAGAAAGAGAAAAAATGAAGAATAAGAGTAAATAATGAAGTGCTAAAATAAAACATGCTAAAATTATGACTCACAAGTCACATTGTGTGGCCATCTTGGATAGAAAACACACCTTTTCCATTAACACTAAACTTGACAGACGTGTTCCAATACACGGTTTGAAGCAGAATATAAATTTGTGATGTCATAGGTCACATGGTTCGTCAGCCATTTGGATTGAAAATTAATAAATTTTTAAAATCTTCTCCAGAACAGCTGAACAGATTGAGGCAAAAATTCACGCACACTTTCCCCAAGACATCCTTTCACAAGTTGTTAATTTCTAATCATAGGTCACACGGTTTGGCGGCCACGTCAAATTTACCCTAAAACCTTCAAACATCTCTTCTCCAGAACGGCTCGTCAGATCAAGGGGAAACTTCACAAACCTATTGCCCACGAGTAGGGAATATAAGTTTGTTAATTTCTAATTGATAGGTCACATGGTTTGGCAGCCATGTTGGATTCAAAAAAAATATTAAATAATGTTTTCTCTGGAATCACATAACCTATGGAAACGAAAATTTGCAACTATCATCCTCCATGACGTCGCATTCATAGTAAAAATTATGACGTCACAAGTCACAAGGTTTGGCGGCCATCTTGGATAGAAAATAGACCTTATCCGATTTACACGAAACTTCACACACCTTGTTAGGGTCCCGATGGGAAGCTAATTTAAATTTATGATGTTATAGGTCCCATGGTTCGGCAGCCATCTTGGATTGAAAATGAATAAATTTTAAAAATCTTCTTCTCCAGAACGGCAAGACAGATTGAGACGAAACTTTACACATTTATTCCGCATGAGGTGCTCTCTCAAGTTTGTTAATTTCTTCTTGATCGGTCCATGGTTTGGCGGCCATCTTGAATTTACCCTAAAAGCTTCAAACATCTTCTTCTCCAGAACGGCTGATCTGATCAAGGGGAAACTTCACGTACCTATTGCACATGAGTAGGGAATTACAGTTTGTTAATTTCTAATTGATAGGTCACATCGTTTGGCAGCCATGTTGGATTTAAGAAAAATATTAAATAATGTTTTCTCTGGA
>JAXMNL010001167.1:10169-22346 GCA_035128595.1 Eptatretus atami
TCTGTGACTGTAACTGTGTGTTTTGTTAATACACCTGTGTGTTTTGTTACCATAACTGTGTGTTTTGTGAATTTACCCGTGTGCTTTGTTGATACACCTGTGTGCTTTGTTACCATAACTGTGTTTTGTGAATATACCCGTGTGCTTTGTTAATATACCTGAGTGATCTGTGACTGTAACTGTGTGCATTGTTAATCCACTGTGTCCTTTGGTAATACCTCCGACTGCTTCACCATTAATACTGCGTGTGGCTTCGTACAAAAGGTGGACGGTCAGAAACACAGAATCCAAAGCAAATACGTACATGCGATCATAATATCTCTCCCAGTATTGATACAACAGCAAACTTGCGGCCTTTCTCTAGGTCATACATAGTTGTCAATGTTCGTATATGCTCACAAAAACGCGGGGTAATGCATTGAAGAGGTAATTACTTCAGGATTCAAATGTTTTGCCTTTGGTCTTAGACATATATTGGCTGATATGAGGAAGGAATCTCTGCATTCTTTCACAAAAGAGTAATATACTTTTACACCACATCATCTATGAACCTGGAAATAGTGAGAATAAGCCACATCATCTTTGTGAGTAGGCTTCAATGTAGTCGACAGCCCTGACTCTGCGCTAGAGACAGATATGAGAGTTTAGATTTAGTATGGTAATATGAAGAGTGTTCCTTCTAGGATGTTGATAACGACGCGCGGACGCCATTAGATATTAGTGACTGGCGGGATGGAAAACTTTCGGGTCATAATCCATAAGGAAGGCAGGGGTGTTTGGGTGACTTGGATCGGTTAGGATGGTGGAATTGCGGATCCTCAGTCGTTACTCCGAGGAGTATGATCGAACTCACATGTTCAGATTGTTTCCATGCTGAATACTATACCCCCGAGAGGCGGGTGATCAGCAGACCTGTCTAAGCACATAAGGATCATCAGCGCAAGGTAAGAGTGTTGGAGATTCGTGTCGTGTGTGCTGACACGCTGAGTTACTGAGTCGATACTGTACATCACTCGGCCGTTGAGATTGCCCCGGTGTATCAAGAGTTACAGATGTAATCAACAATATGTCCCTCGTTTGATAGTTTGGTAAGATAGGTCTTGGAACACGCAGGCATCCCTGGTCCTGTATTAAAATACTTTAGTGTGCTCAACAGAAATAACACACAATAACTCCGCTCTCTATGGCTCTCTCTACATGCAGGGAAAGAAGATCGGGGGTTGAGAAATGGGGGAGTTTGATTATTATAGTGGAGAGAAGAGATAACGTGAATCCGTGGGCTAACTGAAAATCCCCAATTCATTTACATGGGGAAACATGAACGCCAGAATCAGTATCATCCACACCCTACTGGAGGTGGGCTTTGGGTGGCCTAGTATAACGATCCGGTAAGGCCGCAGGAGTTAGATGTGCGAGTTGAGTTCCTCACCGGTCTGTATCTTTCACCACAAGGTGGGTGAGTGAGAACAGCAGACCGTTCTGATATGATACGAGCCTTGCGAGGAGACAGCACGCACGCATACTCCGCGCACACACGTACAATGAGCAACACCGGAGAAGATTGACAAAATAGATTCGCAAGCTCAAGAGGATCAAACATGGGTCGGTGGTGTGTGTAGTGTGTGTGCTGGTGATGGGTGGGTGGTATGTGTGTGGTTTGGGTGGAACACTGACAGAAGTGCTCCGGGATTGAGACAGAGATAATGACATGCAGCAGTTTCATCTGTAAATGGAAGGTTGTACGCAAAATGCATGCCAAACGATCCAACGCTCACCACTCGTGATCATTCTCCACAAGCCTAATCTGCACAGTGAAATACTCCTTTGCCGGCGGCAGATTACACAATTCGTCCATGCCCTAAACAATAAGAGAGCAATACGTTCACCTCAAACAAGTACAACCCCTCCCTGATAAAGAACCCATTTGTTGATCCACAGAAAACCATGGGCGAGGGGTCGACGGAAAGAAGCAAGAACTCATTAAACCTATTATACAAATATGCTCGGAGAAGTCCCGGTTCAGCATTTAATCCATCAAACGATGCATCGGGCTCACGAGGCATTACGGCTCTTATCCCAATAATATCGAATCACACTGTGGATCCGATAACTAAATTGCTGTAATATCTTAAAGTTATATATCAAGAATAGCTCAACGATTTGATGACGAAGACGGATAGATGTCACGGCGTGGACCACACATCCCCAAAGAGAGAAACGGTTTCGGTCACGGTGTCAAGAATGGTGAGCTAGACAAAGGTTTAACCGTCACGTGTCAAGATGGGTGAGCATAAAGACAAGGTTTCAGAGTGACAGGTGATAAATATAACCCCAAAGATGTTGAGAACTAGACAACAAGGTTTTCACGGATCACGGTAGTCAAGCATGGTGAAGCTAGAACAGGTTTCCGATCAACGGTGTCAAAGATGGTGAACATTTAAAGACAAAGGTTTCACGGTGAGCGTGTCCAGATAGGAGCGCACAAGACAAAGGATTTCCACGATCACAGGATGTCAAGAATGGATAGAGACCTAGACAAAGGTTTCCGGTGACGAGGTGTAGAATGAGGTGAGCTTGACAAAGGTTTTCCGGATAGACAGGTGTCAAAGTATGGTGAGCTAGACAAAGGATTTATTCCACGGTTCTACGGTAGCAGATAGGAGGGGAGAGCTATGTGAAACGGACGTAAGAACGGTGGACTCCTGCTGCAATGGTGTGCTTTCATGCCAGGGTTGCAATAGGTTGGAGCAGAACAGGTAAGTGTTGCTTGAAATTTTACGATGGCCGATTCATGTTCTGAGGCACACCTGTCGTGGGCTCGGGGATCCAGGAAGGTTTTGCTGAGGCTTTGTACATATGAAAGCGCAAATGTTATCACCGACATTCGGTCCATTCTCCACGTTTGATCTTCCCAAAAAGGAATTGCAAGCAAGTTAGACATAACGGGCACTCGGAAGAGTGCAAAAAACCTCCGCCAGGCTGAACAGGTTATTTTTGTTTTTTTTGGTGTGTACAGAGTCGAGGCTCATGGAAGGAGCAAAGAAATGCTGGTTTGAAACCCTAAATGCTTCTTTGTTGATTGTTGTTGTTATTCTTTTTTGTATTGTTAAATAGAGCTATTATTGAGTAAAAGAGTAATAGAGATCTCTCCGAACATCCTCCAAACGAATCCAGTCCATACAAAGTGCTGAAAAGTGTGGGGGCCCAGTAAACACCCATGACAAACTCCAGAATACAACTGGAAAATAGTCAGAGATGGTACCCACAACCACACTATACAGCAACTCCTCAGTACAAGAGTAAGATTCAGACATCAGATCGATCAGTTTTGGTGCACCCCACGAAGACCAAGAATCCTCAGAGGAAACATCCAGATTCACTGAATCAAACGCTTTACAAGAGATCAACATAGGCTGCGCAGCCCCTGCCGAAACTCTCGTCTCTGCGTTCGGTGAGGACCCCGAAAAGCAAGGATACGGTAAATCGTTGCCTCTATTGGTTAAAGCCTGACTGCTTCTGGACGCTGGTCTAACAAGCAGATGGGTGAAAAACCCAGATCAGAGATTTATCCGAGCAAAGACCTTGCCCGGCACTGAGAGAGCAGTCACCTCGGTAGTTTTGAAGTCTTGCGATCACCTTTCCCTTTCAAGAGGGGACAACGGCCCTCTTCGAATCAAGTTGGTGATAGCCTGTGTTCAAGGCAGAGCACAAACTGCATGCAACGACACAGTGCAGCATTTCCACAAAGCTTGAGAAGTTCAGCAATGGATGCCAAGATCCCTGGAGCTTTACCCCGTTTCAAACCGGTTCACCAGCAGCGTGTTTCCACAACAGCGAAGTGGACCACAGATTGATTGGAGGGTCAGACAACAGGATTAGTAAACACCCTGACGTCCAACTTGACAGCGGGGATCAGCCTGGTAAACAAGCTCAAAGTAACACGGCCAGACGGGCTTCACTTCGGACTCCCTGTAAGAAGCCTCCACTTCCTGCTAACTTTAACTGAGTATTCACAGAGGAATGGTATTGTGGATGACGCAATTGATGCAGGAATTTCCCACATGTAACGGATCAGGACAGAGAATCACAACTTGTCCACAGGTATGCTCTAACCCCCTCAACAGATTGCCTCGCTACATTAGAGCTTACCTTGTCCACCCTTAGTGACACGTCCAGAATTATTGATATACACTCCACGACTCAACAGCTCTCTGCCCATTACAGAGCCTGGCGTGCGGACTAGTCAATAGTAATCACAGTGTCCCTTGAGAGTCAAAAATTCTTTGCCCCAAGTTGAGTTCAAGACAATCCACTGGCAACTCAAGGACGGTGGTCTTGAGATGGCAACTCCACAACTCTCAGGACAGACCCCAAAGCACCAGACCACCCAAAATGTCCACTCAGCCTGTTCGCAAAAAACTCCTCAGTCTACCCTCTCATCCTTGAGCTTGCCAAAATATCACAGAGCTTACGACTAGGTGATAGTACCATTCTGCCTGGATGAATGTGGGCAACTTATAGAGTTGCGACATGCAAGCTGTGGTAACAATTGAGAAACTTGAGACACTCGGTAAGACCTGCAGTTCTGGATCGTACCTCAGAACAGCGACAATATATCGAGGAACATGGTCAAATCTCCTTTAGACCCAAACCGCAAGCCGTTGGGAAATATTGCACAATCACAGACGATAGAAGCTTGTGGGCGCTGACAACGCAATGAACGCGCCAATCTAATAAAAGTAACATGACTTATTATGGCAAAGTCAAGGAACATTAGATGCTTATGGTTTCATAGTTCCTAAAGACCATGGGACCAACAATGATCTCATAACCATCCTATATGTTTCCAGTATCGATCTGATTGAAATCCCCAAGACCGAGAAGTGTATCATCGTCTATGGACACTTGAATCGAATCCTCAGATCTGAGCGTGGCGTAAGAATGTGTCCTTCACGGGTGAGGTCAACATCGGCTCAGTCGGAGCATAAACACAGAGACGCAGAGAAATAACACCTATGAAGTGAGAATCCTTAAGTCTCATAGACGCTAGACGTTGACGTGTTTACCAAAAAAAATAATCAAATATATCATATGAGGGGATCAGACTTTATAATGGACAAACAGCTTACAAAGAAATAAACTCACTTGAAGTTTGGTAACACAATCAAGAGGCGAACACAAAGACCAATAAGATAGGATGTAAACACACCCCCATGAAAATCTCTCACCGACAATCCGGATCATCCGAACGCTCATAGAAGTAATCTGACAATAACCAGAGATGTCCCACGCTCTGGCTTAGATGATACAGAGACAGCGTGCATACAAATACACACATCTATTATAAGGGATATAAGACATCCAGGACCAAAAAACACACACCGAGAGAAAAACGCCTCAAGAGTTACCAAAGGAACCGACAGTCCGGGTGGAAACGACACCGAATACAGACCACACTACCGAACAAAAACACTTTCAACACGAATCTGCAAACCGGGAAATAGTTCAAAAAACCAAAAGACAAACAAACAGACATGTTTTACACTACTTCTCCCAAGATTGAAGGGGAGTCCAGAAAGGACATTTGACCCATTACACCGTCCAATCCAGTGAAGACTGAACCCTAGCGAGGGAAAAGCTGCACAGAGAGGACTAAGACACCGGCGTATATGGGTATTAAGACTTTATTTTTGAGTGTTTTTACGCGAAAGCGGGTTTCACGCGTGGCAGAGAGCAAATCCTGACACCACTCCAAATAAAGTACCCATGCAGGAGGAAGTACGAGAAGACACAGTTGGGAACAAATAAAGAATATGGAATGCACACGATAAATGGCTCACAAAGGAGCTCCTCCTTCCTTTGACAAGGTTTTGTTTTACTCTCCTATGAGATGTCACCATTCCAAATACACACATCTCACACAAAAACCTGGTGGGAGGAGACGGTATTTAAGTCGCACGACACAAACGACGCATAGGAAAACAGGATAGTAGTTAATAGATACACATGAAGCAGTCACGATCATCACCCTAGGCACTGACTCGAAAAAGTAGGGGAGCGAGTTGGGAAAAGAGTTGGGAAGTAGGGAAATAAAAGGAATATTAAAGGTAATCGGGAAGAGAATCAAAACACAGATCGATAACACACAACCGAGAGGAAAGGATGGGATAGGAAACGCCAAAGAAGAACCCGGGAAGAACAGGTAGCAAAGAGAACAATCAAACACAAAAAGACACGATTTTGAAACAAAAACGAACCAGAGAACACACAGAACACGTGAGTGAGAAATAAACGGTATAAAAACGAGGAAAGAAACAACGGATACTTTAAATTGAGAAAAAAGTCGACAGAAGAAGCCCTGGAGAAAAGACCTGCCGACGCTAAAAAACCACACCACCACATCGGAAGTTTATCCAGTTTACGATAGTTGTAATCCCACTGATAGACAGAATCTCAATCACGGACTAAAGCAAAATCGAGATCCGGTGATCCTATATAATGAGTCCTTCTGCAATCAATGACTTCTTTCTGGTCTTGCACCTCACTGCGCTTCTTAGCTACTTTCTTAATCTACCACAGGTTTCTGCAAAGGCACACAATGGATAATCACCATCACCTCCTTTTTGGTGAAAACTACCAAGATCACAGGATTGCTGCTCACCCACATAATTTGATTTCAATCACATATTTTTCCAGATCATGATATGGACAACTTCAAATTCTCTTCAATCATCATCTTAACCCTCAGCAGAGTTTCAAAGCCAAAGCTGTATACGCACATAACGTCAATCATACCATGATACAAACCAATAATTTATCAATAGACCACTCAAGTACTAAACCCTCACCACTTAACACCAAACACCCCACCCGCATTCAGGTTTTCAAGTATAAAATAAAAACATAAAAATAGCACAAACCTAGTATTGTTTCCATTAATCTGTACCATCTTAGTACCATCCATGCAAGCTTTACCGGCCTGCACAAATTACTATCCCCACACCAACAGTGTTCGTTCCATTCACCACCACTTACAAACTACTGCTGATATGGTGTCCCCCAACAACCCTCTCTTACTGTTCCTATATTGCCCAATGATTTATGTCCCTAATCATCCGTTAAGATGGTGCTTATTCCACACAGAGCCCTTGACATAGTATATGTAAATAATTAATAAACATAGTAGGTTTGTTACCGCATGGAGGAGCCTACAACCGAACAGGGACACGGTCTACGGGCAACCTCAAAACCGAGGGGTGAGGAAAGGCGACCATCACCACAAAAAAAAGAAAAGAAAGACACAATGAGTCGCAGATAGGAATGACTCGAAATAGGCGATGGAAGACTTGAAGTGTGAAAGAAAATTGGTCCGGAGGGTGGGGAGGTGATATGTCGATAGAATGTAGATGGATGAGTAACGAGCCCAACAATGTCCAGGAAGATGAAACGAGCGAAGGAAAGTAAGGGCAGAAGTCTCGCTTCCAGATATTTACTGATGATAAACATCATTATCACCAAACTAGTACACACTAAAAGTTATATTTTAAGGCATACAATTCACGTGACAGTGGATTAATCTCTGAGAGTACAAATCAAGAAGGGCAACCTGCGAAAGCACAACTTCTCAGAACTTCTGCTGAAGAAGGCCAGGGAAGTGCACCAAAAGTGTTTCACAAAAGGTGCTGTTGGCTGAGAATGATTCACTGCAAGACTTATCGGAGAACATTGCTGGACACTGAACCATTTCATACAGCTACTTACTCCTTGTATAATATGCCTGGGGGGAGGAGGGGGGAGAGAAGGACGGAGAGGAAGAGGAAGAAGAGAGAGAGAGGGAACAACCAAACAACAGCGTCAGGACTATATACGACATTCAAACCAACAAAAAATAAAAAAAAGTTATTCATGATGACCACACACTTGTTGGAAATTATACAAAAATAAGCATATATCAGAACAACTGACCTCACAAGACATCAAATCACAAGACAAGACAATTGAAGGTTGGAGCCCACACTTATACCAAAGACGTGATCACATTAGATGTTCATCTCCACTACATTATATAGAAACTATTTGCTCAATATTCAGAAACCATTCAGGAAAGCAACTCCAACGACTATGGCCCTATCCCAGAAGAGCTTTTCTTACAAAAATCATTGAGAATATAATGAGTCAGACAAGCAAAGAAACAAATAAGAATAAATGTCGCAAAACATGATGAAACTATGAAGGAAGAGGCCGTGGAGGGGGAAGAGAGTAAGGAGATGGAAAAAGAACGGAGAATAAGACGGGCAGGAGGAGAGAGCGTGCAGTCGGAATGGTATAAGAGAAAAGACCACAATTGGAAAGGGAAAGACACTTTCAAAATAGGGACAAAACAATCTGAGGTAGCGATGCGAAGAGGTATAAGAGGAAGTATTGATGAAGGATTGAGAGGGAAAATTTGCGACATGAATCAAGTCAAAGATATAGAGAGGACAAGTCGTTTCACAGGAAAACACAGGAATAGGAAATCACGAACAAAATGGACGTACCTTGGTTATTATCAGCTACTTAACCTCTGACTACATGATGAACACAAAAACGAAGAATAAACAGTTGATTTGTCTGAATTGATTAATAGAGCAGAAAAGAATAATCGAGAATGTATACAGGCAAATGGAATGACCCAGCAAAACTCAGCCTATGACGTCAATAACATTTAAACTGGACATGCCAATAAAAATCAAATCAGGCAACAAATGACGACAGGTATTTGTAATAAGTCAGAAAGACATCGAGTGAGACAGAATAAGTACAAGATAAGAACAATATTATACAGAAAGAGACGGATCCACACCAAAACAGGGTTGAAACAAATCGATAACAAACAATATAGTTTCCACACCATCACACACCCACAAGAACAAATTAAGACATAAAAAGCAAAGACCATGTGTTTAGGAGTACAAATATGAGCAAGTTTTTATTACAGGAATGGTTTATAAAACAAACAGCTAAGTTATGTGGATTATCGATAATAGGATAGAGAATTAGTGACAGGTGGGAAATTATTCAATCCAGTGGGATTTCTTGATCTGAAAGCGAATAAATATCGATGATAGAAAAGAGATGAACGAAATAAAAAATAAAGAGATAGCAATAAATAATGAAGCAAATATCGATATGAAAGTGATATAAACGGTATGAAAAGACGATATTTCGATGTAGAAAAAAGCGATAGATATAATGAAAAAAGTGAACAATCAATAGGAAAGCAAAATATACAGATAATGAAAGCGATATCAGTATGAAAGAACAGAAGAAATGGTATGAAAGCATATCGAATATGAAAGTGATAAACGGTATAGAAAAAGAAAGAAATAATCAGTATGAAAAGTGAGAATGGTATGAAAAAGCATAAATCGATATGAAAAAAGATGGAATAACGATATAGAAAGCGAATATCAGATATGAAAAAGCAATAATCGGTAATGAAAAAAGTATGATAAATCAGTATGAAAGTGATGTTAATATGAAAAGCAGATAAGTATGAAAAGCGAAATAAAAACGGTATGGGTAAGCAAGTACAGATATGAAAAGCGATGTTGAATATGAAAGTGAATAAACAAAGTATGAAAAAGCAGATATACGATAAATGAATAAAGGTAAATGAAAATGATAAAGGATAATGAAGACGTATAGATAAATAAAGACGACAACAGGTATGAAAGCAAATATCACGGATATGAAACGATTCGGTGAATGAAAAGACGACTATCGGTAATCGAAAGCGATAACAAGAATATGAAAAGGCGATCTCAGTAAAATAGAAACGAATAAACGAGTGAAGCGAGAATGGTATGAAAGCGATAATCGGTATGAAAGCAGAATAAACACGATAAATTGACAAGCGTAAGATAATGAAAGACAGAGAATTCGTATGAAAGAACGAATATCGAGAATAAATGAAAAGAAACGATAGATAATGAAAAGCGATAAAAGTATGAAAAAGACAGAATATGGTATGAAAAGGATAACGATATGATAAGATATCGGGAATGAAAAGCGAATAAAACAGCATATGAAAAAGCAGAAATATTTCGGTAAGAAAGCTAATACGGATAATAAAGAAAGACGATATCGATATGGAGAAAGCGACAAACAGGTATGAAAAGCGTATCGAGAATAATGAAAGCGAATAATAGGTATAAAATAAGAATAACAAAGGTATAGAGACAGAATAAACTATATGAAGTGAACAATAAATATGAAAAGCAAATATCAGGTATGAAAATGAAACAGGATAATGAAAAAGGAATATAGTATGAAAGTGATAATGAATATGAAAAGACGATATCAAGTATGAAAGACGGAATGGTATGAGAATAATCAATATGAACAGTGATAACGGTAATGAAAGACAGATATCAGTAATGAAAGACAATAATCGGATAATAAGAAGTGAATATCAGTATGAGAAGTGATGTAAGATATGAAGACGAATATCAGATATGAAGACGATAACAGGATAATGAAAATACGAATAATCAGTATGAAAGACGATATACAGATATTGAAGTGGATATCAGTATAAAAGTAGATGATTGTAAATGAAGAAGGTTAATCAAGTAATAGCAAAGCGATAACGGCTATGAAAAGCGACTAAATCAGTAAGATATTTCGATAAATGAAGATAATGATTTAGTATGAAAAAGATGAATAAGTAGAATATGAAGCGATAAAATAATGAAAAGCGATAACGATATGAAAGTGAAATATCAGATAATGAAGAATGATGTTGAATTGAAAAGATGATATCAGTTGAAAGAGATATAGAATAAAATGAAAGTGAATAATCAGAATAATAAAAGAATCAATGTTGAATATGAAAGCGAATAATACCAGTATGCAGAAGGATATCAGTATGAAAAGTAATATCGGATAATGACAAAGCGATAAATAGATATGAAAACGAATACGGTATGAAAAAGGCGATAAATAGGTTGAAAAGAAAGAATTAAGATATAGAAAGGAAGATAAATGAAAAGAGCGAATAACGGATATAAAGCGATATACAGGTATGAAAGCAAGAATTGTATAGAAAGCGATATTTGAATATGAAAGCAAGAAATTGTATGATGCAGAATATTGAATATGAAAGAGCGATAACAGATATGAAAGCAGATAAATCAGTATAGAAGCGAGAATAGGTACTGAAAAGCGAATATCGGATATGAAAGCGAATACAGTATGAAAGCATAAAAAAGAATAAATGAAACGAAAGAAGGTATGAAAAAGCAGAATAATCGGTATGAAAAGAAACGATATAACCGATATGAGAAAGCGTTACGATAATGAAAAGGAATAATCAAGTAATGAAAGAAACGACTAACGTATAGAAGCGATAACAATATAAAGACGAAGAAAAGAATATAAACGCGAATATGGTAATGAAAAGACGATAACAGAATAATGAAAAGCGATATCGGTATGAAGCGATATCAGATATGAAAAGCAGAATAAACGATAATGAAAAGCGAATAATAGTATAAAAAGCGATAAACAGTATGAAAAGCGAGAAATGGATGAAAGCGATATAAGTCGAGTATGAAAGACCTACAGGTATAAAAAAGCG
Organism: Eptatretus atami; assembly: GCA_035128595.1. NCBI lineage: Eukaryota > Metazoa > Chordata > Myxini > Myxiniformes > Myxinidae > Eptatretus > Eptatretus atami. The sequence continues at coordinate 21,790 of JAXMNL010001167.1, forward strand.
ATTAAGAGTATAAATGAAGCGAGAATGATATGAAAGCGATATCGTATGAGGAAATAAACGATATGAAGCGATAAATGGAATAATGAAAAGCGAATAAACAAAGGTATAGAAAGCGATAAATCAGTAATAGAAGACGAGAACAGGATATGAAAAAAGACGATATAACAGGTATGAAAGCGATAATGATAAATGAAAAGCGATAACGAATATGAAAGCGATATAGTATGAACAAGAGAATGGATATGAAGCGATAAATCGTAATGAAAAAGGGACGAATATTACAGGAATATGAAAGCGATAACAGTATGAAAAAGCGAGAATGAGATAATGAAAGCGAATAAATAGAATATGAAAGAGATAACGGAAAGTAATAGACAGCGATAACAGATAAATAGACAAAGCGATAACGGTAATGAAAGCGATATACGGTATAAGAAAGCGATAAATCGGTATAGAAAGACCAGAATATTCAGAATGAAAGCAATTTCGGTATGAAAGTGATATCAGAGTATGGAAAGTGATGTATGAATATGAAAACGGATATAACAAAAAAAGTA
>JAXMNL010001168.1:0-10170 GCA_035128595.1 Eptatretus atami
TCGACCAAAAAACAAGACAGACACTTTCAGTTCCATCCAATGAAATAGTCAAGCTTGAAACCAGAGCAAAAGTAGAGTCCACACTGGAAAACAGTTCTACTGCGCCACCACGCCATGAACATCTAGATCACTTGCGCCATGCAGCAAGAAGAGCAATGGCCGCATTTCCTTCCAGCAGGCTAAATGTGCAAACAGAGAGGAAAATAACGGATCCTAATCCGAACCTTATACAGAGTTTGCTACTTGCCCTTCTGCAACTCAGAACTTCTGTAATATGTAAGCCTTTGGAACAGGAAAGCTGCATCCCCTGCACGATGACATAGCCACTCTCGCGGCCCCTGAGAAGTCTAAGGCCTCCCCAGTTTCAGCAGCTGACAGGAATTTGACACGTGTGTCAGCGTTTGTTTGCTGGCATGTTAATGGCGAACTGCGATGGGCTTATGGGAGCGTCCCAGAGCCACAGATGCACATATCTGAAGTCAACCATGAACAAACAATATAACTGAGTCCTGTAAAAAAATGTCTTATAGCATTATTTGCAAGATTCGTTCATTTGATGTATGATCGCACCAATACCTGTAGTGACCAGTTAACACAGCACGAAAGAAACTGTTTGCAAAGAAAGGCAGACCTCTGGAATCAAATTCCGCCTACCACAACCATGACTCTGTGCCAGCATTTATGGCAGTTACCAAGGAGCATGATGCTGGCAGGCATTACATGCACAGCCTAGCTCCCAGTCAAAGTGAGTTGAGTGGGAAAAACATCCGACGTCAGTTTAACCATTTTTATACTAACACTACCGAAGCCGCAAAGAAGTCGCAATGCACCAACCTTATTCGCTAATGTGATGCCTAAACTAGAAAGAGTATCCTTCACTGAGAATCGCCCCTTTGGTGGCGAGCGCGGTAAGAAGTCTGCACTTCCATGCACCGAACTCACTTGTTCTTGTGATTTTTCTCGAAAGGAATGCAACAAGACTAGAAAATCAAGTGACGATTGAACTGTGGTTTTTTGCCAACGCTGGGATGTTCTTATGGTCATTCCTTACATTCATGTGCTAAACTGATGAAGTTTTATGTTAGCCTTTGGATGGTGCTACTGAATTATAAGATAGCTGCCAACATATCCAATCTCACCATTGATCCTAGCCCCAAAATTCCGGTCTTACTAGGCATTAAAACCTGTATATGATATCTTTACTACTTAATAGAATGGAGCCAGAAAATGTCAATAGCGCCATCTTGGATTTTCAGGATCAGCCACGATTTCCAAACATTTAGTCACCATTGGTCCTAGAGCCGTAAAAGTAGGTGTAGTGGTCAACTGTCCGATATCGTACTAGTTCAAGAAGATATTTAACCAAAAGGTCCACACTGTGCCATTTTGAAATCCAAGATGGTCCACCAGTACGGGGTGCAATTTCGGCCCTGACTAAAAAATCGTATTGTATATACTCTAACAAGTGCCCAAGTTCAGCTTTAAGGAAAAGTGGCCACAATTGGGTCAGCACAAGACCCCCACTACTGCACTCCATCTGAAAAGTATCAACTACTTCACATTTGAAATGGGTTCCTAATGAATTTCCAGCTTCGCGCTTCTCATCTATATCTTGAAAGTATCTTGATGAATTCTGCTTCAGGCAGTCAATGAAGTAATTTAATTGTGTCAGTGAGAGAGCTCAACAAACATCACACGTGCGTATCAATCTTTTAGTAATCCACTACTCTCAACTCAAGTAAACGATAATGCTAGTTCTATGATTTTCGCTGTCCCATGTGAAGTGAGACAGAATCCAAAGTTTGCAAAACTGTTTGTATTCCATCCTGAATTTGACCATTTCCATTAGGTCGAAGTTGGCCATGAAAGCTCGAATGAATGATGCATGGTTGCCTATTGTTGATTGTTCCCCTATGGAGTTTGAGCGGTTGATATTTAGTGCTTCAAAAGATGTCCACCAGGAACTAGAGATACAAAAAACCTTTCAAACTGAACTTTCATGAATCGCTTTCTGCTACAACCAAGAAATGTTGCCACTTCTTGCGTAGTTCATAAAGCCGTACCAAGCATGTTTCCCTCAAAAAGCCATCGTACGTTGTGTGGAAAAAGCTAAGGCTTGATGTTCAGAAATCCATATCCCACACAACTGTTTTGAAGAGATGACTGTTTTAAGGCTCCAGCTCATGAAGCTGACTACCTTGATAGGCACACATGACGTCCCTCATTTCAGCAGTAGATCTGATCTAAGGCTTCACGAGAAGATGCAATGTGTACCTATAGTAGATGGACTTTTTTCTTTCACTCTTATTATGAAACCAGATTGCAAACCAAAGCACGCCGGAGCTCCATCATACACACCCGACCAGTGAAGTCCCACGAAAGTTGATTTTCCTGGAAAGAGAATTTATACCACTTAAAAAAATTATCTTTCGTGTATAACTTTCCATGAGATGCAGAAGAGCATTCCTCTTTACACGTAATTGCCTGACACGAAACAGCATGCATCACTAGCTGAGAACACTGAGCAACATCAGTCGTTTCATCCAACTGATGGTAAAACAAGAGAAGCTCTACTGTCGAAGAACTATGATCTTGATGTCTTGAAGACCATTTCATCATCCGTCCACTGACGTGTCGTTTGAGAGAGAGAATTTGGAAAGCTTGTTGCACTATCCTTCCCAAAACGAGCTCTGCTGCACTCGTCACTTGTTAATGAGAGTTCTCCCGATGTTATGGCCTTTTTGCTCTTTGCAATCAACATGCGATCTCATAGGAAGCGCTTCAACAACCTTTGAAGTCTGTGGCCGAAAATCTCCACTGCGTGTCCGTCTTAGCTTGCTCAGACGCCTTTGTTTCAGAGATGCCTTGGTTGGCAGTAGACAGGATGCATTTCTTCAAGTGGTGTTGCCAAGCGTGGGCCCGCATGACCATCATGTTCAGTCTTGTAGCTTATTACACACTGGTACCTCTGTGTCACCCTTGGAGGGACACAAGATCCAAAAAGTCGAATAGGCGTCAAGAACTTCTTGCTTTGGGCAACTTTTTCAGGGGGAAATAGTGTGTAGTTGGTGAAAGGCGGTGACGGACAAAGCTGTTGAAAACACTAAACAAATGTGTGAGAGTGAAAAGTGCACAACTCACAAGAGAAAGGTAAGGATAAAGGTAAAAGAAAGGTGTTGAATAAGTTGAAAATCTAATGTAAGTCTCAAACCATGATTAAACGTTTAAGGAAGCACTGAGCGGCGGGAATAGAAATAACAACTAAAATAACATTGTGTGCGAACCTAGTGATTGTGCTTTAAGAGTCGATCAACAGGGCACTAGCATTACAAAATGAGGATTTACAAGAACAACTAGAACGTAAGAAGAAGTCAACATTATAAAGAGAGTGGGAGAAGAAGAAAGCCTAAGTCGTATTCTCCCTGGGGACAGCACCGCCCACCGCCCAGCAGCAAACGTCACGACCGCCCGACTGTTTAAGAACGGCCAAGATCGATAGAGCTACATCAAGCGTGTTGGGGAGATATAAGTAAAATGAGCTGTAGAATAAATTCTCCTGTAGACTGACAACAATGAGTAACCTGTGAGGGAGAAAAAAAACGAAATGAAACCAGCAGAACTCTGAAAACCAAAAGCACTTCGCCACACGAGGGGATACCACTTGGTGGGATGGAGATTTCAGAGAATGAAGGACTCACACACATAATAACACGTTAACAGACAGAAATTAATAAGACTTGAAGACTTTGGGTAGGAGATGTATGCATTCAATAACTAGACACTACACATACTTTAGCTTAATACGAATAAATAACTTAACAAACTGATTTGGGGAATGAGATTCAAGTACTTACACCATAGCAACTAGTACTTAGAACGAGAATAAAGAAGCATAACACACTATACCTGGTAGGACGAAGCATATGGCGTGAACTACACACAGTTTACTTTAGAGCGAGAATAAACTTAGACAACGTTGTTAAGGTGATCGACTGTAGGCGCTAACAACTACCAGGGCACAGTACAGCTCTGGTAACGTGGAAAAGTAGGGAGCTGACAAAAGATAGAAGGCTTTGGATTGGGAGTTTATCTAGGACCGTCAACTAAACACAAAAGCGGCCAAAGCAAGGGTGAAGGGAGCTGAATAACGAAAAATAGTAGAAGATAAACGTGAATAAGAGGGAGGGGGAGAGGGGGGGTCAATGAAAAAATTCTTCAAACTACAACGATCCATATTCCCCTTAACGACGAAGATACAACCTAACTTTGGAGCATTGGATTTCTAACTACACACATATACTAAGCGAAGGGCGCCAGAAGCAACGTGCGCAAAATACATGCCAATAACAACTTAGTGCCGTGATGCGGATGTTATCTAACCAAACATTTACCCACGAAGGCATACAAACAAAATCGAGCGATGCTTCTGGCTCGCCAAGGGAATTCGTGTCCAGAGGCTACACACATTTACATGACAGACAGACAGCACTTGAAAGAAAAGCAGGAAGGCTAACTATTAAGGGACAGGGTGTCTGAGTCTACACCGAGAGACTTTACTTCCAACCGAAAATAACTAATACTATTGGTATAATGGAATTCTGAAACTACAGACACGATTTTACTTAAAACGAAAATAGAACTAGACTGAACGCATTTGGGATATGAGGAGGAGTTGGTAATATACTAAAATACAAACTGACGCATGTTGACACCACTTATAGCAGACGACGGATGAAATACGAGCAGAAACTTTGGGATTGAGGAAGTAACTAGGAAGGGCCGACTGCCAACACATGGTGAACCATAAGTCAAAAAAAAGGATCAGAACAATGAGTAGACTTTGGGCAGGATGCGCGAATTGCGTGAAAACGTGCACAAAAACACAAGGGGGCCTCACTACACACTTCAACCACGAATAACTAAGACACCACGTGATGAGAAGGCACAATGAGAGCATTATGTCAACATAACACGACCCAGCAACAAGAATAATATATAAAGGGACTAAAGCGGAGAGGAAAAAAAAAAGTGGAGACGTAAAAAAACAAGTCCATAGGGTGAGGACCCAATGGATTCTAACTAAACGACAAATGTCACGGAGTGGGCTTACGAAATAATAAACTTTTGGGCCAAGGACAGAAAGGGGAGACTGGCCATGTGGCTAAAAAAAGCCATCCACGAGCAACAAGTCAGTTAAGCATCGAAACTAAAAACGTAAAAAACGTTAATGTAAGGAAAAGCAAATCAATGGATTCTAACTACACATCATTTTAGGAGCCTACCCCTAAACAAGGACGGAAAAACAGTGGGGGGCTTACACAATAGGAATAAGCACCCGTAACGACTATGTATTAGGGAGATAAGGAGAATTACTAACTATAAGACCATAGCATATATATCTATAATTATAATAAGCATAAAAGACTTTATGAGTGAGGATTAATGATGGATTACTGAGCAACGAAGCAGGAACAGCCACCCGGTCTTACGTTGTCTCAGGGTTTAAGCTTTTGGAAATAACAGGGATAAAGAGGAAGACGCTTCTCTCGGTACAGTAGTGAGGCTGACAGCATTCTAAGGCCCAGCTATGCAGGCCCCTAGACGGGATCTAGCCAATCACACATCAATAAGGACGAATAAACTAAGACTTGGGGAGGGAATGGGATATACACCTCCTCACACCTACCACACCACCAGCAATATAAGCCCGCTAACCACCCATGACGCTTAAAACACTCTGACCCACTGTGTGGTTGGCATTCACCCTAACACCACGGGGTAGCTCTAACTTTTTACCCACCACGCACGTGCCAGAATAGAAGATGATACTTTGGGCGGCGGATGGGGCAGATGGTCTCAAACTAACACAGGTGATACTTGACGAATGAGAATAAGCATAAACTATCTAGGCCCCTGCCGCCTGTCTCCGAGGAGACCCCTACACAGCCAGTTCTAGCTTGAACGCAAATAACTAAACTTTTAGAGGGACGAGCCCCGGCAAGGATTCAACTACACACATTTACTTAAACGAGAGCCGCGGCCCGACAATAAGGGGTGCATAAATAACTGTCGCTCCGAGCGGGCAAAACCGCATTGCAGTCAGGAATAAGGGTCACTAGCGAACCAAAGTGATCTAAACAATTAAACGAAAAATACAAAAAGACGCAATAGAACTTTGAGAACGAAATATGGAATTCGTAAAACGATACACACAGAGATCTACACTATAAGTAAAGACACTAGGATGAAAAAATAGGAAAAGACTGAAAGATGAACATTTGGAGGGATATAGGCATTGAGATGATCGTACAAAGAACTTAACAAATCATTAAACTTAACAGATAATAAGAGAAATAAAGACTAAAACTTTGGGATATATAGAGGATATGGGACGCCCGGGGTCGAGGGGCACTCAGCAATAGTGTCTAACCTCACACATGATTACGCATTAGTAGCAACGAATTATAGCAAACGCTTGCTGCCAGACAGCGCGGCCGAGGCGGGGACACACAAAAACCCTGACGGTCCATTGGGCCTAGGAAGGGCTTACACAGCGAACTAAACCGCACATAAGTACCATTAAGCAAAACAATGAAGCAGGTGCTCTCTAAGACTTGTAGACGGGCTATGTCCAATTGTGTGAACGCACTTACACAACCACAAACAATTAGACGCCTACATACCCCGACGGCACCGCTAAGACGTAGTACTATGCGGTCGGGCGCGGAGCACAGATAAGCGAAAGATTCTCCTAACTAGCAACCACACAGGCGTAATACTTAACGAAATAAGCGCATAAAAGCATTTGGGGGCGAGTCAGAGGATTCTAGCCCGTGAGCACTCAAATAACTCGAGCCTTGTAAAAACGACAACGGAGAGTAGCACTACCAAAACTGGAATGTGAGGAAGGACAAACCGAAGACATATTGCGTGCAAAAGTACATCTAACCAAACTACACACAACATTAGTTACCCTTAACAACACACAAGAAGCAAGACAAGCAGTTTAAAATAAAAGGGCTAGAACAGACAGCACTGTGAAAGGTCAGAGAAGGCACAAAAGAGCAAGGAGATTGAATCTAAACATTAAACCTCAGCACGACAGTCATACAATTATGACTTAATCCGAAAGATAGAAACAAACTACACAACTGTTGCGGCATGGATAACATAACTCGGCGACACATGAGAACAATATAAACTTAAACGACGGAAAATAAGAAAACAAAGACGGCAGATAAACTTTGGGAAGGAGTCGTCAACTAACGCCCAATCTCAACACCTATCACAAAGCAAGTAGCTCAAGCGTCCATATGAGGCCAAAGAGAGGGTGAACAATGGATTTGGCGTGAACACAACAAGAGAGGGAAAGGGCGTATACTTAACGGGGGAAGATCACTAGGACTTTCGGAAAAGGATTCTAACTAGCAGTAACGCGAGCTTTAGCACACGTTGACGGAGCACACGCAGGAAACAAACGCATACACGATAACCACTGTCGCACCGAGTGCCCAGAGAGCACAGCGTGTCATAGTGCCAACTGACGGGGTACCGACACAGGTAATGGACCCCTATTAGACCGGGAAAGCTAACCTAACAAACGTGTTGGGCGGCTATGCGGGGCTGTCCCATGTGCCCCATTCTCTGCACACGGAGGAGCAGTACAGCACCACCACGGCACTCACTAGCTAGCACCCACGCGACGATATAGACGGCTCAGCTAACAAAACGCGGTTGGTGGAGCGGCCGCCATGCGACTACTTCTCACGCAAGGCGGCACAGCCTCGCGCAGAACATTCCAGGGTCGGCTTGAACGCCAGATCATACGCTAAACCTGCTTGGCCGCCTGTGCCGCGAACGGAGTTGTATCATGAACCTCCAGAGCAGGCACACGTGTTAGGCCGGGGGACCTTAACGAGAATGACCACTAGGAAAAAACTTCCTTGCGTGGCGAGTCGGAGGATCGGACCTTTCTAATTATGAGCACAGCTCACCACCCTATGACGCCCGTGAAAACACCGATAGGAGTTCGAAAACTGATTGGGAAAGCCCCAGCCACGCCCGGGGCACACAACAGACAATCCTTATGGATGGACGATCACTTAAAAGACCTAACCACGACGTGTGCAGGCGAATTCGCCTATACTTAGCCAACAGCGCCATGGGAAGAATGACAGAGCAAACTCTGGGGGGGGGTATGCTTCTAACTACACCACTAGTGTACTGTAAACAAGAATGAAATAAACTACACTTTGGGAGGATGAGGGGAATGGCCAGGAAGAGGTGCTAAAGCCAGTAACAGGCAACCAAGGAGGAAGAATTACTTAACGAAAGTAGAACTCAGAAGCGTGGTATGGGCGGGGAGTGCGGATCTACTGAAGTGGCATCACGACGGGGTTTATCGTTAACGAAAGGGACCTAAGGCTAACTTTGGGTAGATTCTACTGAGGCAACAACGAGATTGGTGGCTATAGACGGCGAAAGTTTAACGATAAAAGCGTTTGCGAAAGAGATACTAATCTACTACGCATGGGATATAAGGGCATTAACGGAGAGGTAACTTAACTTATGGCACGGGAAAAGGGAATCGAGGAGTTGCTAATGACATAACCAAGCACGGAGGTTACTTACACAGAAAAAAATAGCAACACTTGGAGACAGTTGCATATGGTGGAAGGAGAGGGGGAGTTGACATGAAAATGCACAAACATGTTACTTACGAAGGATTAAGCGTAAGATACCACATCAATAATGGGAGGAAAAAACATTGGATAAGCAATCACGATTGACCAGAAACTGTACACATACATCATGTACCTTGAACGACGGAGATTTAACGGTACACTTTGGGATGAACGTCTCTAGCTACAACGATCAGTACGAATGAGCTTAACAAAAGAGTTTACAGAAACACCTAAGGAAGCATTACAGGGGAAGTGGGATACCAAGGTATAAAAATGAGCAACCATGGAGTACCGTAGGATAACACACACACGAGTATTTGTAATGGGCCTAAAAACAGAAAGTACAAAACCCTAATTTGGGATGGATTCTAACTACACACACATTTACTTAACGAAATAACTAAACTTTGGGATGGATCTAACTACACACATTTCACTTAACGAAATAACTAAACTTTGGGATGGATTCTAACTACACGACATTTACCTTAACGAAATAACTAAACTTTTGGGATGGATTCTAACTACACACTATTCACTTAACGAAATAACTAAATTTGGGATGGATTCTAACTACACACATTATACTTAACGAAATAACTAAACTTTGGGATGGATTCTAACTACACACATTTACTTAACGAAAATAATAAACTTTGGGATGGATTCTAACTACACACATTTACTTAACGAAATAACTAAACTTTGGGATGGATTTCTAACTACACACATTCACTTAACGAAATAACTAAACTTTTGGGATGGATTCTAACTACACACGTATACTTAACGAAATAACTAACTTTGGGATGGATTCTAACTACACACATTACTTAACGAAATAACTAAACTTTGGGATGGATTCTAACTACACACATTACTTAACGAAATAACTAAACTTTGGGATGGATTCTAACTACACACATTTACTTAACGAAATAACTAAACTTTGGGATGGATTCTACTACACACATATACTTAACGAAATAACTAAACTTTGGGATGGATTCTAATACACACATATACTTAACGAAATAACTAAACTTTGGGAGGATTCTAACCACAATTACTAACGAAATAATAAACTTTGGGATGGATTCTAACTACACACATATACTTAACGAAATAACTAAACTTTGGATGGATTCTAACTACACACATTTACTTAACGAAATAACTAAACTTTTGGGATGGATTCTAACTACACACATTTACTTAACGAAAGTAACTAAACTGTTGCGGGACTGCTGAAGCTGTCTGTGTCCAAGAGGCTTCCAGATCCGTAACACTGTTATTGTTATTGTCACTTCATGGATTTGGGAATGTTTATTTTCTGTTTTATTTGGGAATATTTTTGCACAGATTGTTTGACGAAGTCGTCTTTGCTTTGTTGCTTCCACTTTCTTTGTCATTGATTTGTGAGATATGAATGATTGATTATCAGGGTAAAAGTTTTTATAATGGTTCCCGGTTTCTGTCTTTTCCT
>JAXMNL010001168.1:11318-23794 GCA_035128595.1 Eptatretus atami
CAAAGCATTGTTGTACTCAAAAAGAAAGCCTTTGCTTTCTTGCTTACACTTTCTTGGTCATCAATTTGTGAGATATGCATGAGTGATTAAAAGGGTTAAAGTTTTTTTTAAATGACTCCCGGTTTCTGTCTTTTCCTGAAATATTTGCACTTACTTTTATTTTTATTAGTCGGTGGCAAATATTTTGGGCAAAGAAGGCAAACCTTGACATCAATCAACATGTGAGGATGATGGGTATTGATCAACTTTATAAAATATATTCCAATGAAAATTATCTGCTTAACCAACTGCTCCATCATTGCTGTTTGTTGCTCGGATGTGTAGTTTCTCATTCGTTGTGTCCAAGAACCATTTCCTTGGCTTCTGCTCCACACGATTTAATCAACAAGTAACAGTTGTCAGATTTTTTCCTTGCATTGCCTTTTGATAGGTTTTCCCCTCTTATACTATGCCAGTGTTTGCCCCTCCTTTATACTACAGGGCCAGTTATTATGATTATTATTAAGAATTTTATTTATTTATTTATTTTACTTGCATGCATAATATTTACATAACTTACTCACTGACTTACTGATATTAATGTTCGCTACCTTCCAGGTGATATAGGAAGCTGGAATTTTGCGTGCTGACGGACATCGAAGCCGATACGCCGGGAAAATCACAGAACCTTTGGAAGCGTCGTTCAATTAATTATAAATAAATGAGGAGGAAAAAGAAGAAATGAAAATAAATAAATGAAAAAAAAATGTCATGTGAGCGAGAATAGGAGGCACCAATAATATTTAAATAAAGGCCAAAATGGAGCACTCCCACACACGGACACACCCTACAAACAGGGGGTCAACAAGACACCCAGGAAATCCCAGAGAAGGCCAGGCTTATGTGTCCGGTGAGGCAGGAAACAAATGTCCTTACGAGTGAAGGCAGGAAAATGTCCAGCAGCCCTTGGCAGCGGAACGCTCAGGCATTCATACTTTATCATTGCAATTAATAATTATTACCACTACTTAACTAACATCAGTGGTGGGCTTCCTGGTTGTGATTGGGTGAATGGTAGCTCAGGAATGGTGTCCACTTGGCAGATGCCACTTGTTGGAGCCAAATACAATCTGCCTCACCAGTCACACGTCGGTCAGCGGGGGGCATCAAATGTGGCAGCATTTCATATCAGGACCTTCCGGTGACCGAAAGGCTTCAAAAGTCACCAGGTGGATGGAGCGGCGACGTCGTTGCCCGAAAGAAGGGCAGGAAAGTAAGCAGGATGCCAAACTGTATCAAAATGACAGAGATATGTCCAGAGAGACGGCCCTCATCGTAATGTCTGACATTGAGGACCGTCCATCCATTGTTGCGGTGTGTCGAACAGCAGGTCCAAGGTGGAGTGACCTGGTCTGAATCTGAATTTGGGATCTGAGATGAGGGTTGTTGGAGAAAAGGAAAGATTTCATAATCGACTGCGATGATTGGATTCCATGACCTTGTATGATTTTGGAAGTAAGCTGATACGTCTGTTAGTTGAGGGGATCCGTTTTTCGTAACCTTTTTTTAGGTAGTGCAGTGATGTTTGGCTGATTTCCAAGGCAGATGGAAGATAACCTGGGCAATGCAGGGTGAAAAGAGCCACGAGCGAGAAGGAAGTGCATAAGCACCAGAGGAAGCAGGTTTTAGAGCACGTGATCTGAACTTGCCGGTCTGGTCCTATTCAGTAGGCAGAGTCAGAGTCGAGGGATACAGAAACTTTTCAAACAATTCTGAGGGCAAAAGACACAGTCCAGAAGCACTGATTGCTGGTACGCAGCGGGAAAAGCGGTCGGGTACAGACACTCAAATTTGGAAGCAACACAAGATCTGTAGGTGTTTCGAGTCCTCTCACGAAAGAGGAAGTACAGCTGTGGGAATTTAGAGAGAGAGGAGGGGTGGAAGGGCGGAGCATTAGCACCCAGACCAGACTTAAACATGGGGTACGCACTCAGGTTTTAGAGTGAGCCGACAAGTTTGAAAGTTTCATTCTTTGAGATTGGACAGTGTTATTTTTCTGGCTTCTCTGTGTGAAGTAGACAGACCACACACTTGTTGCGTCCAGCTCTTTTGTCACAAGAGATGTCTTGAGGTGTCCTAATTCTGTCTGGGGCATTTCGCCTTGTCAGAGAGAATGAGACAAGTTGTTTAAGGCCAAACAATCAGTCCGCCAAGCTGTGCAAGGAATCCGAGGTCCGATGACAGAGATAACGAGTTTCTTGATGTAAAGGCGGCAACATCCGCATGCGCGGCATAGGGCGGCTGGGTTCAGGGTCCTCTGCAACACCGTGGAGGAGACATTGAACCGAACAATCCTGTCCGCTAAGCGCTAAGGTGGAATTCTGTCTTAAAACATGATTATGTCTGGGGTTTATCGAGATGCAAAGCAACCTGGAGTGAGAGACGTCGCTCCAGTTTATCAAACGTGGGGATCTAACACGTTGTGTCCGAACAATGATCCCTACCATTTGCAAATATTGAATGGTGTTTTTGTTTCGCATCAAAGTGAAATAACAGGCAACCACTGACAGGCCGGGCAAGACACTCGGCCCATCTGATTGAGCCGTAGTCATATCCACATTAAACACAATCAACAATGTATATCGCATTCAGACAGATGAATGAGTCCATCATGGTGATCGGAACCCACAGGAAAACAGAGGGATTAAAATACACTCAAAGCGAAAACCTGTTGTCAACTGGGCCTCATGAACAAATTACTGTGATAGTTTAATTGGTAAATTGAAGTTAAAAGGAATGTAATTGGTTTAATAAATATTATGTGGTGAGGAGGGCGAGACGATTTCCAGGCGGAAGGGTGACGTGTGGGTGTTGAGATCACTCTACCTCGAAGGATGTGGCCCCTACTACTACACTGACCTCCCCGTGGCATGGGAAACTTTAAATCCCCCATATGGATAATATATGTGGGTACATCGATGAGTCAGCAGCGGTTACCCGATTGAGCGTGTATTCCCACGTTGACCATGGACTAATAAATAATGAAGAATAAGACGTCACCGTTGTAACTGCCATCAGCGTGGACTGTAATGGGTACCACGTGGTATGATCTCGACGCGTACCCGTAGCCGACGATTGGCTCGAGCGCGGCTGTCAAACAGATAATCACTTTGATGGCAAGACCACAAAACAAATACACACTTTCTCAAGCTCACAGGGGGACAGGAAAGTTTTACGCTAAACGCGTGAGAGAAACACACAGCGACAGCATGAATTACAATCGATCATCAGGTATGAAATGTTGATTCAATTCAAGTAGGTATCGACGTGAACTCCGTGTCAATTCACTCCGAATCACAATGGAAGCTGATCTGTTGTGAACATATCTTCATCAAAATTACAAGTGTTAGTGTACTAATTTATTTCAACATCTTTGTCATTAACAACCTTGTTTTTCTCAAACCTCACGATTGATTTTCCACAAAACGTTCAATTGTGTACTCGATGCGGGATTAAACAAAACATCTCCCACAAAGACTGCTTGATACAAATAACCTTATTAAAAATTTTTTTTTTAATTAAAGCAGATTATGATGACGTTGTATTAATATTATAAAACCATTTAATACAGGTAGTGTTTTTCTGCAATATACGAGATGGATGTCAGAAGGTCCGTGTCGTAGTATGTTTGAAGAAGTACCCGTTGTCGTTTGGCGATCTTGATTGTAATGCAAACTACATGCTCATGGAACACGAGATGTCCTCCTTGTCCGACACAAACTGCAAACTCACAATTCTCTTTCAGTTCATGAATCAATGAACTTAACAGATTATAAATAATAAGCCATTGTCCGTTATGAGTCATACCATTGTCAACATCAAATTATCAAATAATTAAACAGCTTAATGACAATAATAATCTGATTAACATGTCTATGCATTCTAAATTCTGTAATGAACTTCAATTAATTAAAGGAATATATATTTCTTTTAATTATTGAGTCGCGTACTGCAAAGTTTTTCATCATTTGTGTTATAAACTTTAAAGGTATTTATATATTTGCCTTGTAAAGCTCGGTTAAAATAATATAGTTCAGCACTTTCCGGGTGACTCTTGTGAAATACAACCCACTGTTTAGTTAGCTCAGTTATCTGATCAGCTGTATTCGAGTTTTACCAAGGATCTTTTACTGTCGTGCGCTCTGAGTGTCATGCAAGTTGTTTATTCATTTTACAGATAACATTTCACCTTAGAGGTTCAAGTAAACTCTTCAGAACAGATGTAGATTATTGTGCTTCCATGTAACAAAGATCCAAAAAATGACGATTTTCACTTTTACAATTCCTCCTCAGTTCTTGTCCTTAAATAAGGAACTTTTAAGTTAAGCCTCATCATTCGGATTTGATTTAAAGGTGCCTGAATTCGGATAGTGAGCCAAACTCTAACTTCAAGTAGATAATTGCTGCTCAGGACATCCTAATGGGGATTGAGACGAGTCAGCCCTTACCAGGTGTTTTCTGGCCGCGTGGGAGCGCAACAGGATCTGAGTGCGACATGACTTACCTCATCGGCGTTCGTGGACGCCCTCGTAGTTAGTCATGTCGTAGCGTTTACCCTTTGCATTGAACAGTATTGAAGACAGGCAGGTCCGAGAATACTCAGCACCACCCAGTGTGAGAAGTAGACCGCTCTTGCTCTTAGGACTGTAACTATCAATCCCTCCTAGGAAGATCCCTGATTACAGAAGAAGATGTCCCAATAACCCCAACTTGGGTTATACAAGATCATAGGCCCTCCAATTAATCATAATTATCATCATTATTAAGAATGTTGAACTGTGGGATTTAAACGACATTAAGGTTAACAGATAAAATCGAAACTTCTCTACCTCAATTTAATGAAATGTAATTTACATGAGGGATCGAATGATCAAGTATCCGAATGTACTCAGAGAGCACAGAGCCCTCCGATTAAAAAGACAATTAAATGTTATGAAGAACATGTCTGAAGTGTATAAACAACAAAGGGAAGGTTGACGTTGTCTGAAGTTCTAAGTGAAAAGCGGAAAGCTAATATATATATAATATATATATTTTTTAATTTATTTTTCAGAATTCCTTCAAGTTTCAATTCCCATGCCAATAATGTCACGTCATTTCTCCAGCTTTCTCTTTGATCCTCATACAAAAGTTCCTTCGATTCTTCAATGTGGGTTAAAGTCCCTCAAAGGTCTCTTCTACTTGTTTCCTGCGGTCATCATCCAACCCCTTCAAGCTTCACGTAAGTTAACGTGAACAGAGCTGCGTCACATCTTTCATCCTGCATTGATTAAAGTAACCCAGTGACAAAAGCACTTCACGCAATAACGAATAAACAGCAATATTAAACATTAATGCGCTAATGAAAAGTAATATAGGTTGTATCATCTTGACATCCACACACCACCAAATATTACCCTTCAGCACAAGACCAATAATCCCATCCCTTGTTGTCCGGTATTTGCTTCTTTCTCTCTTCTCTCTCTCTCCTCCTCTCCTCTCTCTCTTTCTCTCTCTCCTTTTTCTCTTTCCTCATTCGCAGCTGCTAGATCATCTAATTTGCTCTTAGAGTTGTCGAGAGAGACACACCCTTCTTTAAGATGTTCAGGCATAATGTTACCATGGTTGAGTTTAAAGCCTAAGTAGGCCTGATCGCCTTTGTCGACAAACTAGACAAAACCCATCACCTATCTCTCTGTTCATAAACTCAAAATGATGTGGGCGTGTATCTTCAATTTTTACATATTTGTTTATGGACTGATATTTAAGGACTATGTACCTTCCTCATCAAAGTAAGTACCAAGCTTATCCCCCTTTTCCATTTACCTTTATCTCGACCTTTTTGCCTTATGTTACCCCTTGTGTATTTACTCGATGTGAAACATGCGATGCGTCTCGCTCCTGATAATGAAGCGCGAATAATATATTCATCTGAACTTGAAGTTGAGCGTCTGCCGGTTCGCCAGTGGACGTGATATTAACAGATGTACTTTGAATAATTAAGAAGTTCCACAACAAGTTGCCTGAGCCGTGACACTCGGATGGATCTTCCGACCCAGGAGTGAACGCACTCCGATGGTCGCCAAGAAAGAGAGTGACGGCGAAACGCTATCTGTTTACCGTTGTCGTCTCGAGCTTGGTTTGTGGGGAGCATAAGCAGCTTCCCGGTTTTCTGTCATAATGCGGTAGCTTGGTGCTGGTTGTGTGACAAGGCGCTTGCGACCTGCCCAGGTTGGAAGATATGTCAGTAATTCGTCTCGATTCATGGGGAACCAAAGAGCTACTTATAAACACCTGTTGCCACTATACATAGTTATACAGCCCAATTTCAACGATATACGGTATACACAGTGTACAGCGTCTTCTCCTCGGGGGTCCTCGGGGACTCTCGATGCGCAGCATTGCGCATGCGGAGGCGTCACTCCATGTCGCCCTTTCCTTTGCACACTCAACGGACCCTGTGCGGTGTAGTTCGCGGATCAAAAACGGGCCCGCACCACCGTGAGTGTAGAGGATCAATTGGGACAGAAGTTTTTGAAGAGAGAGCTCCCATGCTGGCTTCTTTAAAGTCATCTCATATATCTAATTGTTCATAGCTGACGTCAAGACCATCTCTTTGAACGTGTTTCCGGCGATGCTGTACTACAGGAGTCTTTGTCGCCGGAGAGACCAGAACAGTACTCTTGGCATAGCGCAATGAGTGCGACTATACATTTTCGAGCGGCTCGGTCAAGCCCATCGATTCTTCAGGCTGCATCGCCTTTGATTACGATGCACAACCCATGAACATATTGAGACGGGTGACATCAAAGCTTGGAAACCATGACTCTGCATAGATAAAGAAAGGGGTGCTTGAAGGTCATCGATTTGGGATTGGCCAGGGACGTTTCACCTGAACCTTGTGTGAGATTATGAGCAGGGGAATCAAGTGGAAGCCCATAAAACAGATGCTGTATATGTCTCCAGACAAGCATATCTTCTCCTGAAAAGGTTGATGAGCGGGACACTGTGACAACGTAGTTGAGCTGAGACGCGTGAACAAAATTGACGTAGCTTGCAAAGAATAGACGAATAAAATGGAGAGCCTAAAAATTGCAATAAAATTGGACAGTGCAATAATTGAAGAGGTGTTAACAGGTTATTAGCAAATTGATACTACAATTCGTATGCATGAGTAAGACATAAAGCGTTAACCAACACCGACATAATAGCACTGAAAAGAAAGTCTGCTTCAACAGTATACTTCATCTTATACCGCGATGCATTTGAGATCAAACGTGTTGTTGGTGTGTGCTTTGGTTGGTGTTTGTCACATTTTTAGCAAGTATGCAAGCTTCTTGCTTGGTAGTTAAGCATTTAACTATACCACAAGGTGACTTAATCAGCTTGTGGCACAGCACCTTTAGCTCCCCATCAAAGGTTGATTATCACAAAAACAATGAAGGTACATAGAGGTATATTCATTAGCCATGAAAGAGTGTACGGACAGTTCAAGTTTTTCGTTTTGGCCATCACTCCGCGGTCTGGCTCTTGCAGAGGCTGGAGTGGATCCATGTTGCCGTCTCGCATTTCACCGCAGTGCGTGTTGTCAGTAGCACCAGGTGGAGTCCATTCCACCTGCTGGAATTGGTTTTTTTGCTCTGCACCAAGCACCGCATCCACGTGAAACTCAAGAAGCAATATTGTAGAATTTCATCAAATGGTAAAAAGGTAAAGTGAGACAGGGAAATTAACTGTGATTAGATTTGGAACCAAGATGTGGTTAAGTCAAGGGTCAAAGGTCAAACTTCTGAAATTTCACTGTTTATGCCCGAACTCAAAGAAATATTGCTGACAGAAATTCATCAAACTTGGTACAAAGGTAAAGATTAGACAGGGCAATTAAGTGATTTATTTGGGCAGATTTTGGTAAATGTCAAGGTCAATATGTCCAATATCAGTGTTTGTGCGGAGAGCGGAGCTATACCCGTCGACTGCGCGCAGTCGAATTACTTGTGGGTTTTACTTATTCTTTCTGGTCTTTATTTCTCCATAATCGTCCCATCCGTGCCAGAAAGGTTGAGCCTCCTGCAACCTTCCATTCATGGTGATTCGGTTGGTTGATAGTGGTATTTTTTATACTTCCTTGTAGTGACTGCAAGTTGTAAATCAAATACATTGTTCTGAAGAATGGGTGTTTCCGAGGAGAATCGTCTGCCATTAGAGCAGAAACAGTGCTGTCCACGACTGGTGACAATGGGAACTTGTGAAAGTACACATGACCACTGCACAATGCCCAACAATTGGGGTGATTATGTTCTGTGTGATAGTGCTTGTGGAGATCCTCTGCCCTTGTTGTTGCTTGGTTGTTTAAAGCCTGTCATTTGCTGAATGACGCACCAGTAAACTTGTCCAAGTAATCCAAAACAAGACTTACGAGGGGAGGCAATTTGATGTATTGAGTAAGTGGTGCATGGTATCTGTGTTAACTGCTTCATTGCTCGCACACGCGAAGGGTTAAGGTAATTGGGTTCACTTCTGTCTGTTCCGCCATCCGTTCACAAATGTCATGCTTCATGTCGAGGAACACTTAATTTAAATTGAGTGTTATCTTTTGAACATGAATCGGAAAACGAACCTGTAGTTTGAACAGAGTTTAGCTCTCGACTTGTTCCTGCTCTCCCCCTGAAATCTCCTGCTCCCCCCCCCCCCCCTCTCCCCCTGCTCTCCCCATAAACATGCACAGAGAGACAAGTGAGATAATTATTTTACTCGTTCTGCCTGCAGGAGTCAAACCCAAATTGAACATCATTCCAAACAGGATACTTGTGGTTTTTAAGGACGTATAAAGGACACAACAGGCTCGAAGAACTCGTTGTAATGCGTTAGATAGAGGTGGTTGTAATAGACACTGCATCAATGGCGACAAACTTCTGGAATTAATATTTCATATGACTTTAAAATTATTTTATTTCAGTTTTAACTATATACCTGAACACTGTAGAACATAGGTCGTCTTCTTATCACTTCCAAAAACCTCGTTGCAGTATGTGGACATTCTATACTATAAGAGACGTTTGTGCGTCTGTGTGTGTGTGTGTGTGTGTGCGCGTGTACATTTCCCTCAGAGATGGCTGAATGGATCTTCGTCAAATTTCATGGGCTATCAGTGAGTGTTCTGGGAGTGTAGTCCAAAAAAAAGATTTGAAAATTTTGAACAAAAAATATAAAATTGGATTTTGTTTTTTTAATCGCTCTGGAGTGCCCGAAGCTTTGTAGCGATATGAAAAGGTAATTAATTGATCCCCGACCCTCCATTCTTAGTGGGTGCATGGAAATCTTTTAGGACACCAAAACATGACTTCTTCAAATGTCAACAGGATTAGACGCACGCAACGCTGGGTACCTCTGTCGTGTTCTATAAGGTGTGTAAAAGACACTGCATCAACGGCACTAACTTCCAGATTTTATATATACGACCTTCAAAATCGTTATTATTTCAATTGAATTATACACCTTAATTACACACCAATGGAAGAAGAATTGTCTCTCAAGGGACACTGGATACCATTGACCAGAGTCGCAAGGGCCAGGCTGAATCGCAGAGCTGAGCTGTTCAGGGAGATGAGGCGTAAAACTGTACCGTGCCGCTATAGGGTGGACAAGGAGGCTATGTGCGAGGAATCTGTGAGGGGGTAGAGCATCACCTGTGCGTCAGGGATTCTCGTTCGTTAGTATGGACTTGATGTAGACAAAAGTCTCCAGAGACGAAGCTTATGGCAGTCCTGGCAGCTTGCGTTCAGGTAATGCTTCTTTTACCTGTGAACGAAATCTTCACAACACATGTTAATGCAACACAGGAATTGCAAGTCATAGTTCGTCCATTTGCTTCATCGTTAAGGGGGCTGAGGATGGCACTCGTCATTGTTCTACCATCAAGATTTAATGTGGAGAAAGACCTGTTCTGCTGCGAGTGTTGATCGGCATAGACATTCGTGCTAATGGTAGTAGAGCTCCGGCCATTTAATGTTAGCTTGTTTCACAAATCTTGGCTAACTCATTTTTTCAGATACCATTATGTCTTTCTACAGTTCCTGCATATTGTGGGTGATATGGACAATAAAATGTGTTTATTTGCAACTTCCTTGCACAACTCTCACTACTTGCCCTGTGAAATGTGTCCCTTGAATCACTGAGTTGATTCCATACTTTTTTCTTCAAAATTTGCCTGTCATTCCAAATCCTTGTGGACCAACCTGCTGATGTTTGGTTTGCAGTTGCAGACTTCAAGCAAACCTCATGAGGAGACGCCAAACCAGGCCCAGCCACATGAACTGCATCGACAAGGTAGCCAGGATCGATTGCCTGCATCCTCCTCCAGGATCTGCCAGACCCAAAGTTCAATCATCCACACTCCCAGAAGCCAGCTACCTCCTCCAGGATCTGTGATCCCAAAGTTCTCTCATCCACTCCCAGAAAAACTGTGGCCACCACTAAATCAGGCAGACTTCCACAGCCCAGTGGACCCAGTTAAAAATGTTCTCTGGGGTGCGTCAGGATGAGGGAGACAAAGCCATTATTGGCTGAATTACAACCAGGAAATGACAACAAATAATTCCCAGGTGCATGGACGCTGGCAACCGTACTCCACATCAATACAGAACGAACCAGACAAAAGCCCTATGGTAACGCAAACGCCATCCCATAGCTCCTTGGATCTGGAACCAGACTTTTTGGGAACCACAGCTGCTAGTGGCCAGGCGAATCGGTAAAATCGGGGCCAAAACAGGATTCCAAAAGTGACCAAGCTCAACCACACTGTCATCATCAGAAGCCACGTGTGCTTTGAAGGTACGGTGGTCCACGTTCTGCCAACCATCTCAACTGGTCGTCCAGTTGGGTCTGATGAGCTGGTCACCAAGGAGGCTGGCGGTTCAGGTGATGCCACCACTCCACCACCCATGCAACATCCATCAGCCAGAAATAAGAAACAAGGATTGCCAAATTTGGTTTCCGATTTGGCCTCTGGCCAAACGCTCATTTTCAGACAGAGATTCTTTGGAAAGCTCATCTTCCTCATCCATTTCTCTCCTGCCTCCAATTCCAACAATCATCATCTCATGGTTCATTTCCCCATTGTTGCATTACCTCAAACTTCAAACTCCTTCTCAAGTGTACAATCCTGGAGTTATCCTTCTCAACCACCGGATGAAAGAAGACCGACAAAGTTCTCACGGCTTTCATTTGCCAGAAAGTCAGGGTGGCAATTCACCTTCGTCATGCAAATCATCCAGCTGTTTGTCTCAGTATTCCTTGCTGATTGAATCTATCGGATTGACAACTGGAGGACGATTCCTGGAGTTACATCTGACAACTTGCTAAGTTCATCCAATGAAAAATTCTGAGCATTATTTCTGCACGAGAACCCTCGACATTCACACCGAGTGAGGACATTTTCTCTTCTTCGAAGGGCTTCCATGACTCACTTTGTTGGCCGTCCGCTGTGCTTAACCTGTCCAATAGCCCTCGGCATGGGTAAGGAGCAGAGTAGCTCGTCGCCTGTAGTGGAAGTAGTAGAGGTCACCGGAGTAGTAGTGGGGTCACCGTGAGTTACTTACAGAATTAAAACACAAACAGCATCTGTTGATGTTCTCCGGGTAATTTACCAGATCACCACAAATAAGATTACAAAATGGAAAACATTCAACGCCTCTTCGTGTAAATCACCATCTTGTACAAAAACAGCAGGCATCTGAGCTGTTACATTTTAAAAAACGCTTCAGTTATAATTCTACCTGTGGTAGAGAAGCGTCATGTCTGTAAGTTAAGAATGGGAACGTTATCATGTTCGATTAGTGTAATAGCAGCAAGCTACATACGGACTAATTACACAATGACATCGGCTCACCCATCTATTATCAGTTGCCGAATCAGCATCACCAGTACAATCCCCCACCAACTATGGCACAGACTATTCCCCCTCCCCAGGTACCACAATGCACCGAGTCCAAGCTCGTAGGGGAGACGTGCCTCCGCGGTAGCACGATGCTGACAAGGCGCTTCCCTTGCAGAACTCGCTGAGCCTCGTCGAGAGAAGGGTTACCTGCCGGAGCAGGTCTTTAACGTGATGAGACCAGGCTTGTTTTGGAAAAAGATTGCCGATCAGTCGAGAAGCGGTACTGCCGAGCAGGTCTTTAACGCTGATGAGACCAGTGTTTGCGGAAAAAGACGCTGATCAAGAAGGTTCATCTCACAGCCACAGAGAGCAAGCAACCAGCTTCGAGGTCGCAAAAGACCGGTCAAGGCTTTGCGATGTCGCGATTGTCCATCGATTGAAGTGAGTGCCGAAAGGCGTCATTTCGGACCAAGTGATCGATTCACAACGTTCGCAGCTGAAGGACTACGAACGAAAAGTTCTGAATCAGTCGAGATGTTGCAAAGTGCTTGGAATGTTTGGTGTGTTTGTTCCTGTTTTTTTT
>JAXMNL010001169.1:9988-20050 GCA_035128595.1 Eptatretus atami
CACCCCCCGAGGGAAAGGAAGCACACACACATAGATATTAGTTATCTATTTATTATTCTGTTTCGAGTAAGCTAAATCGTATCAATGTGATCAATATGCGTTGTACGTGTGTAGGCACAATCTAAATTCTCAGAAATTCACACCATATAATCGTCTCCAATTCTTACACACACTATCATTACTTATTGACGATAACCACAATAAGAATATCAACTAACAAAGTCTCCATTTCGCACCACCAGAACATCCTGCCACCATACCGAATTCATTCTATTATTATCAATACTTTGTATATACTTCCTACTTTACTATATTACATTTAATAATCTGTCACAAATTCATCATACCAATCTACCTTCTCCCAATTTCCTCAATTTACCTTCTTTCACATATATAACCCAAATAAACTTTTATATAGCAAAATATTCCCCCTTAACCTTACAATGCCTATACATCATCTCCCTTAAAATTGATCAGCACCATGATTAAATACTTACACCAAACACTTCATTCATTATTTACATGTAAAATATTGAAATCAGATTCCTCCAGACCTCAAACCTCGTTCAGCACCTCTCCCCCACAACAACTTGCTTAATTATAGTCAAAAATATGTCCAACACCCTTCTTGCATTTTCGAATGTCTTTCTCCTGCTCCATCCACTGCCTCGTCTGCTCCACCACAAATTCTGTTTTCATACATTCTAATCCACTACCCTATTATCCAAATTACACTCTAATCAAACCAAACACATGACCTGTACTCTCACTATTCCCCTCAAACTCCTATGTTCTTTCGAAATCTATCCATATGCTTACTCTTAAGTTATTTACTAACCTATCATCCAATCCTTCAGTCTTTTGCCTTACCTGATAACCCCCGGGTCTGTGGCTCCTCGCAGTGCTGTTTATATCCGCAATAATTTTACACCATAATTATACAACACAAATCTTTTCCATTTTATTCACTGTTTCAGTAATCTTCCAGACCATAAATCTCCCATCAATTCAGTACAAGCCTATGGATACTTACCTCAGAACATCATTCCAGAAAAATACCCCCTCAAACCTTCCCACATTAAACTTTACCAACATTATAACTATTTGTTACTATTGTTGCTGACTGATCCAACCAGATCCCGTGCACCAAACCAAACACCAACTGATTCACCTTCTTCTCCAAGTTCTAAATAAACAGTCTATCATAAAATGCACACACCCACACCAACAACCTAGCAGCCATAAAGCACTCCTCCAACATTTAGTATACAATTACACACAGCTTCTTCTACAATTTTTCAAC
The DNA here is from genome assembly GCA_035128595.1 of Eptatretus atami. NCBI lineage: Eukaryota > Metazoa > Chordata > Myxini > Myxiniformes > Myxinidae > Eptatretus > Eptatretus atami. The sequence goes on from JAXMNL010001169.1 coordinate 11,292, forward strand.
TCAATCACTAAGACCATTTTTACACCAATTACATCCCCCTTCTCTCCTTCCATACCAAAAACACCAAGTAACTGGGAACACTTACCCTCCTGACCAGTTTTCTTATCGCAACCTTTTCTCCACTCTTCACTTCACATTGCTCTTTCTAATTCACTTTCCCCTCCTTTTTCTTTATACTATTCAGTTTTTTCTAATCACTAAAGCATTTTTTTTACATACTCTTTCTTTCTATCTCGACATTCACATTCTTGTTTTAATGAATACTAACATCGCTCCAATACATTTACGACACTTATTATAGTTATTTCCAAAGCCATCGTCTTATTATCTGATTTATTCATCCGCGAATGCACCATACCAAATTTCCTTTTCAATCAATAATCCAAATTACTTTCAGCCACAATCTAATATACCGTCTACTCTTTTAACCACAACCCATTATTACATGATCTTAATCTTGAAACTTCCAACTTCCTCAATTTGCCCCATCATCACGATTGACACTTCATCCACATCTTCGAACATCTGCTAATACTATATTATGCATTGATATCTTTTTCTTACAACAAACTGACACACTACCATAAAGATCATACACTACTTTATTAGCATGACGCTATCCCCAAAGTAATCTCTCTTTTTCTTGAAATGCGAATGACTTTTCCTCCTTCGTACTTTCCATCTATCTCTCTCTCTCATCGTATAATAAATTATAATAATCAGCCCATGGGCTAAAATTTTTATTCAATTCTTTTAGACTTACCTCTGCTTTTCCCATCAGTCAACATCTAACAGACATACATCCCTCCTCATCATTGACTCATACTACCAGTTTCTAACAGTATCCTGTATTACACAACTGACACCACTCCCACACAGTCATATCCATTTCACATTCCCATCCAAAGTTCATTATTTCTTTTTCGTATCACCCTGTATTAATTTCATTACACTGCCGAATAATGGCAATTATCCTTGTACTTTACCATCTCTTAATAATCCTCAACCTCTATAAACAAATCCAATCACACTACTACCAATTTTAAACTTATACACTTATCAATCCTTTGATTCAACAATGCTGCCGCAACCTCCACCGTCAATGTCTTATCCTTATATAAAACAAATCACTATCATTATCAAAAAAACATCTAATATTATTACCAATATATTACATTACATATCAACATAATTACACTATCATTTTATCCCTAACTTCTCTAAACTTACTCTTCTTTATAAAAAAAATGTTTTGACCACTACATCTCAAATTACCTTTCATATTCTTACTCATCTTTTATCCTCTTATGCTACTTTTAAAATTAGATACATAAATCATCTTACTACTTACTTCTTTTGTCTCACAAATTCGACGCCAGCATTCTTCAATGATAACTTCTACATGCTTATATCCATAACCATATATCCATCTGCACACCCTTTTCTTATCATACAAATTCACCGATCTATAATAAATTCTTACAACCTTCAATCATGTCATCCCATCCTCCTCGTCCTTTAAAATTCAAATATTGCATTAGTTCATTTTACTCAACGCATAATCACCCACAATCTACATCCAAAATCATAGTCAATCTTACAGCATTGACTATTTATAATCCCCTCAACACTTATACATATAGTACATATGCTTACATTAGAACCACTCCATTTCCCCATATTCTGATTCAACCAACTTATACGAATTTACCCTTTTTATCCAATTCTATCAAATAAATTTCCAGTCTAGATTAGTCCTAATCCTGAATTCGATTATACCGCATCAACGCTTCTTCTTTCAATTTTCTTTAACATCTACTCAAAAACTTACTCACATCCTAAACACTAGACATACAGGTCCAAATACTATATAGAAATAATAACATTCTTTTATATGTCTTTTTTCAAATAAAACATTTAACACGAATCACAAGAACAAAACAAATATAATTATTTTAATCATCACATTATTCACCCAAAACAGACCAAATGACAAATTCAAATTCTTCCATCAACTTCTACTTGACTCGATTATGGTCTTGTTACAAAGTAAACAGCCATACATCAGAATCTTAAATTACTGCAAATTTCTTAAATCTCGAAACCTCCAACATGAACATCAACCTTTTTATATATAACAAATATCTCATTGAAATCTTATAAAATCATAATATTAAACAATATTTATTCTAAACTATATTCCCGATTGTATCAATTGGCATTGAACTACAAACTCCAACTCTGCACACACCCACCAATTGGTCATCTCCCAACCAGCACCTTTTAAACACCTCATCCTGCGCCCACTCAGTTCGCATTATTCCACACATGCTTCAACACAGAAATTACCATCGATTCAATCTTGAAACATCATATCTTAATTATTAACATGTGACAATACTTCTTTCCAAATTCTGCACAGTAATTACTCTCAAACATAAATGCACAAACCACTTTGCTCTTCACTATATACCATTTCACATCCTTTCCTGCATTACCTTGCATCTACACCCATACAAAACCGATGCCATTCATATAATGAGCACACTCATCTCAACATCTCCCCACTCTGGATTGCTCCAACATTTACTTACTCACCTACACACGATCACCAGAATTCCCAATATCACAAAAAATTGACACATATACTAAACGGAATATCAACACCAATATAGTTCTGTTCATTTCACAAATCATCACGGGTTTGATCAATAACTACAAAGCCAAACTAGCTTATTCAATTACTATTATCAACAACATTACTATGTATAATCTAATTTATTTATTCATCAAAAAGATCCTAATGTCAAACTTGATATCTCAGCCTAATTCGGCTACTCACATGAACGCTTGATGTCAATTTAGAAAACACATGACAGTGCACGCATTTATCAAGAACTTTCTCAGACTTTTAGAGCCACAGATCAAGACAGCTGACGAGATCACAGCCCCAGTTATCCTTAACAGGCAAAAAATTCTTTGCACTCAGACGGTAGAAGCACGACTCCCGAATCAAACCCAAGAATCCCAAATCGCGACCACTTCCCCAATCAAACTCCGCATGTATTTTTAGAAAAGCTGATAGGTAAGAGGGATGAACAATATTCGAACGAATTAAACAGCCATTTTAAGAATTATCTCACACAGAGCTAGACATTATGATTGAAGCTAATATGTCCTTGAGAATATGCTTAGATAGTGCATATCATGTGAATAAGACCCCGACAAGGGCCGGAAATCTTGATGCATCACCCTTGTGCATCATGGTGTTCATCACAATCTTATCTTGCTTAGATAATCCAAGATCCACCAGTATATAACCTACTCCCATTCCTCCCCCTTCATTGAAATTTCTCCAATAAGATTTCCTACAGATTTGCTATGCTTTATGTTCTCTCCGCCTGCCACTGCAGCAAAGAGACAGACGTCGAACTAGTATCAGAATTTCTATCTTGTCTAATGACCTGCTATTCAATCCCACACGACACCAAGCCGATCGCAGTTGATCTAACTTTTCCAACATGAAAAAAAAAAAAACAATTATTTAGGTAATGAAAACGCCACTAAACGTAACCATAATCAGTGATGAACACAATTAGCTAGATGACCAGATGTCATGAGGAAGTGAGTAATCATACTCCAGAAGGACTGCTCTCATACCTCTCTCATACTATCACTCTCTACTCCTCAGTCTTCTCTCTCTTCTACCTCCCTCTTCTCCACTATTACCCCCACCAATAAGAATAAGTTATGTGTTTATTAAATTAATATATATATTTTAAAAAGAAAGATAAGCTTTTATTGAAGATACTACCCATTCATGATGAAGCAAATATCAACTCCACCCCTTGCTCACGTCCCTATGTCAACGGTAATAAGAGCAATGCAGGTATAACCACACGTGACTAAAGATAGAGATGCAGCGAAAAACCAAACCTCAGATGACACTTTAGATTCCACACAAAAAGACCTTTGATTGACAACTAAGTATAAAGCATTCTGTCAATTTAAATAACACCCGATCCTTCCCATCTACGTGTGAACGCCACTCCTGTCCGATTTTCAGATTAAGGCCATCCCATGCCCAACAGTCCTCCATACGCCCTACCACATACTCCCTCATCAACAAGCACCACCACGTCCCAACATCTAACATGCAGATATTGCAATAGAGATCCACGAGAAATCACATTAACAAGATATGGCTGCAAGTGCTAAACATGAATCCTGAAATGGAATGTATGAGCGGCGATGAATCGACGACCCGAAAGATAATATTACTGAACCCACGTCCGTTGGTAACGACATGGAATCTGAGGGGAAAAATCACCTGTATGGTTTCTAAGTAAGCTAAAATGACCAACCATGTACCGCGAACACCACGATTACAGGAGGAACGAGAACAGACGGCAAGATAGTGACCATGAAGCGAACAATGCGTGGTTGACACACACAAACCGGCAAAAGACCTACAGGTTACCCTTTTGACGTACTACCAAGAGGTATAATATTCCACCAATCTACGCGATCGCAACAAAAACAAACACCAACGACGATAGCCACATCAAACGTCATGCCTAAATGAACTTTATTTACTAATTCCCAAAACTGTAGCCAAATGGCTAACACCACCGTTATAACATTGTAATGCATGTGAATTGAACATTATGAGCGACAATGAATCGCTGCCGCACAAGTGTACCCAGAGGTAAAAAACCCCCCCCCGACAATAGCTGGTGGACAGTTAACACAACACATCCGCCCCTTCTCCAGAACCCTCTCTAGTCCCCATTGTTCCATGCACCTCGGCCCAACCATGACTTAGCGTGGTCAGGTGAGCATTACAATATCTAAGCCGACGGGTGCAGTGTGAGTAAGTACCTGTGAATGGAGAGTAGAAGCTCTGTGACAGAACCTCTTTCCTTTTTCGTCCGCTGGTACCTCCATGGAACGACAAGGATCGATCAGGATAGACTCACGAAAAACGAGATGCAGTTACTCGTGATAGCGACAAGCCAATATCAAAACCACACGACAAATTGCAGGTCAGCGACCTAAAAGGCCACAAAATAATGGTCATGGGAGACACGCCAGGACCACCAACACGAATACATAACTCATACGATACCGGTGCGTTGACCTGAGATTAGGTATTGCGACAACCACAGAAAGTACTCACATAACAAACATCACATCAATAGAGACAAATCCCAAACAAAATATAGTACAATATATTTAAAGGAGTTCCCATTGACATCAGTTCAACATATTATTTGAGATAATGATATTGTTTTAAGACTTCTGTGAAAAATGCATGTTTCTCATGCACAAATCCCCAAAAACTCGAATAATTTTCCCATCCAGATGTGGATTTGAATATCTTTCCTCTTGCATAAATACAAAGAAAGATCCCTCCCTATATTTTGCATAAATATGTATTTTTTCAAGACAATAGAAAAAATATTAATTGTGTTCATTAGAATAACAGGATAATTTCAAATAAATCATAATGTACTTCTGTGACTATTTGTGATAAATATCCAAATGAATATCACTATACAAAAATTTGTATTTTGTAACTTCTGTGTGTTGAATAAACAATTGAAATTACACATAATGCTTTTTGTATAATTTAACAAGTACATTGTAATGTACAAAAGTAATATCTATAGATTAAATCTCAAATTGTAAGTAAATGATGTACATATTTATTCGCTCCATCATTGACGATATATCGAGGTTATTATGTTTCGCTTAATTTCTTCAAAATTGTTCATTTTCCAGATAATAACAAAGAAAGAGGTCGTTCAGCCATTCTGATCTCCAAAAGAAGACAGACAAAGCCCCACGGCCGACACACGCGGTCCACGTACGATCGAGCACTAGTCAGTCAAAACTCATCTACTACAACCATCTCAGTTAAGGACCACTACGGCCTAAGACGAAGAGGGCTATCCCGGGTTTCTACTGCGGATAATCCTCCTTCATCACTTTTCTCCATCATTGCCAACTCAAAGCAAGAGGTGATACAGTTGTGTTTGACAGTAGGCAAAGTGCATAAGAGAAGTAAACGAAATGCAACATATTATGGAGAAGTATCAGCTGGCCCAGCAGCACAAACTCAAGATCTGAGCATCCTCTCAATATTAGTCTTAGACATCCCAACAAGTGTAAGTGACACCACTCACTAAGTTCGGTTTATTCATATGGCCACAGGCGAGAACCTAATTGCTATGCTGAAGCTTCGGGCAACCTACTGGACTAGACAGTAGCGCATGAGTTCACCATCACAGAGAAAAGTCTTCAATCAACAAGTAGCAATCACGTTTAATTCTATATCATTTTTACAAAGCTTGAACATGTTCAAATCAAGTCTCCTTCAAACTCATGGAAATAATTTACTACCCAGCAATGAATTTTCTCCAAATCGACACAATTAGAAAGACAAAAGAAAACGTATCGCGAGAAGAGAAAGAAGAAGGACAGAGTGACAAGCTATGTCCGCATTACATCACAATCCATAACTCAAAGCAATCAATCGGACCAAGGCGTCTTTGTTCAGAAGGATTTCTCCGGATTTTGAAAATCGGCTTGGGAAAGTGGCGGAATGATAAACGGAGAAACATGAGAATAAGATGACGAGGTTCCAGTGAATAAGAGCACAGTCTTGACCAGTTAATGTTGAAACATGGTCAATAACCACTTTGAATGATTAACATAGTGAATTGTTCGTTTCCGTGTATTATTAAGTGTCATATGACACCAAGCACAATGGCCGACACCTTTTATAAAATAGTAACACAGGTGACCATATGTTTATTACAGACGCAGACAGGACACTTCATTCCCCTTCGATACGCAAACCACGTGTCCGCTTACTTATATTGTATCTTCCCCATGTGAAAAGCAACAATTTACACGACACTCGACTTCTGAATCGACTGAGAATATCACTCACCTCCTCTGAAGTGTTGCTCGAAACCCATATTAGAATGTAAAACAATCGAGTTATTATTTTAATCTTATAACATTGTTTGTATCACTGTAATGAAAATCGCTATCTCCCAAAGCAACGTTCCACATACGCGACGTACGAAACTTCCATTCCCCAAAAGGAATGTTTTTACATCAAATTTTGATTTGAAAGTGAACGTCATTAATCTTGTGACGTTGACCTCTTTGCCTATGAAAGACATATGTGATAAAGAAAGGTGATATGAGCCCAGGATTTCGAAAACGTTTTCCCATGGAACAAACAATCAAAACAAAGAAATCATTCTTCGTGACAATGAGTAACTGTGCACCTGCACTTCAGCTGAAAATATGGGAAGAGATGTCTGACGTACCGCAACACCATCTGGCATTGACACGCCAATGAATACAGCGGTACCCGGAAACTTATATTGGATTGGACCGCAGAGAGCCAGTAAATGCCGAATCTGAAAAGAAAAAAGATACAGTAAAGTTCCGCGTTAATACATCACACTATCCACAGAATGCTTTATGTAAATGTTTGTGAACACCCTTTAACTGAAGCCAAAGTCACAGTTTCCGCGCCTTCCTGCAATTAAAAAGGCCAAACAAGGACGTCGAAGACTCAACCATTGTGCTAACAAGACATGCTTTTGTTCATGGAAGTGGGCACGTGGACAAGAAAACTCCCACATTCTGCAGCCACGTGGTCCATCCACCAATGTGTTGCTATTACCGCAAAGAGAAGACATCGTCTCTTTTTCATGGAAGTGGGCACTTGGACAAAGAAGACTCCACAATGAGTGGCCACGTGCTCCCTCCAATATGTTGCATTGACGGTGAAAGAAGATCGTCTTTTTTCTTCAAAATGTGGGCCCATGGGTCAAAGGACTACCACGTGTTGAGTGACCATTGGTCCAGTGTAAAGTATTTGAACCCTTCAGACGGAAGAGTGCCATCAATTATGGCAGGTGTTGATAGTCAGACAGTGGGAGCCACTAAAATAACCTGGACTTCAAGAGCGGAAATGTATCAAATGCAGTGTTGATTCAGGAAGGGAGAAAAATGACCAATGCGAGTGCACACCTTGGTCAACTCAACTTTTCCTCTAACCAAATGTACAGAAATCCGCATTGAAGTATAAATGATAGTTAAGTAATAAGGTAGCCGTAGTTACCAGCGCATTAGTTTTTCTCTTTTGTTTTTTCCAGCAATAGAATGCCGATATAAACAAAAACATGTTCGAGAGTGGGGAGTTGGTTAAAATAAGGGAAGGAAAAGAGCAGGAAAAAGAGGAATGAGGAGGTTTGAACAGCCTTGGAAGAGCTGAATGGAAGAGAGGGGGTCGTGACAGATGTATGTGGCCGGGGTTGGACTCGTTGCACCCCCCCCCAACGCCCCCTCCTAACCCACCCCCCCGAAAAAGGAACGCAACCACATAGATATTAGTATAATTATATTATTCTTTATTTGTAGAAGTAAGAGCTAAAATCGATATACAAATCGTGAAAATCAAATAGCGTGCGTTTGTATAATCCCAAGAAGAGATTTGATGAACTCAAATACACCCCATTTTACTCCTATCTAACTTTCATTGCTCGATGTTAACCACCTTATTATTCACTCACATCGCCCATGCAAAAAGTTGCACATAAATATATTCCGCGCATACCTTACCTAAAATCTCAAGCCCTGACAGAATTACATGAACGACTCAGGCATATCCTGAGGCCGTCAGAAACATCAAACGGATGTGAACCGAACAAGGTTCTCGACTCCAAGAGAGA
>JAXMNL010001171.1:721-23196 GCA_035128595.1 Eptatretus atami
AAGTCCTTCGATGTATGTTGACAATTTCCATGGATTTCCATATCCCATATAAACATTGATTTGTGGTGACGGTAACGAAGCTCATTTCTGACTGATTTAACCTGTTCTCGACTCTACTCGTCGGTAGTTAACGAACGACTGTCTTTGTTTTTATTTTTTTTCCATTTTTGTTTTAGTAACAACATGTTGTACCCCAAAGAAGATAAAGAAAACAGAATTCTTCTCTATGCGGTAGGTTGACTTGTTATAAATTTAGAAAAAGACTTCTCGTTTCAATATAAACTCTGGACAACCTAAACATGGCAGGCCAAAGCGGGGGCAGACCAGCTCTCAAGCACACAAACATGTTAATAGAAGGTACAGGCCGAGAGACAGAAGAGCAACTTTTACGGCAATGCTTGATCGAGAGGACTGGAGGCTGAGGTATGAATTCATCTGAGTTAACATGGGCCGACTTAAGAAGAAGTAAGAAGCACGTTCTTAAGCAAAGCTGTTTCACTATAATCTTTGTTTTTTTAAAATTAGCTATGTAACAATATTCATAGTGCTGATTGAAGTTGCAGCTGTGTACCCAAAGGGGAGCTATATACATTTTCGCAGCCACCATTAATAACAAGCCAGCGTAACAACACATAGCCACAAAGCTTTTTTCTTTCCCTGGAAAAAAATCAGTTCTGTGATGTAAACATTTGTGCAAGAAACCCAAGTGGCAATAATTCCAATATCAGTTCATGCATTCTGCCATTAATATAGGAGCCATTTTTTCGTGTACATCTAAGTTTGTGCTGATGGGAGAATAAATATCCAAGATGCTTCTAGTGCCCAGTCTTTCGGATTGAATCTAATAAACATTGAGATGTAGGAAAAAGTCCTTCCTGCTATGTAAATATGTGCTGACCTAATATCTTGTTAAGGAAGGTCAGTCGGCTAATCGTCAGAAGCACTTTCCAAATCGAGCACTGCGCCACCCCTTTACCTAGCCTTCATATTCGGTCAAGCGGAATTGAATCTAGCCGATACGTCAAACTCCTCCTCTCATCGAGCCACTCAATGACAACCTTAAGAGTGGTTCGCTTCTCACTCATTTGGGAGGGCGTTTAAACTTGAACGGCAATACGTCCCACCAAATCTGCTTATAAGATTATAAACTGAACGGTTATCGTGAACGCTGCCTGACTCGCGAAAATTCAATCAGCAGACCAGTCAATCATGCGTGTTTTAGAAAGGGGAAGAGAGAAAACAGCGGAGAACACAAAAAGTCTTGTACACAACTCTATTTACACTTTTGAAAGGACACACCCAGGGATTTTGTAGGATGAAAGAGCCATGAACAAGTTACTTGACAGGCTCACATGACTGCAAAAAACTTAATGTCGTGTAAGGACTTGAAAGTCCCGTAGTGTCCAATTTTGTACCGATTGTACCCGCCCCATCCCTCTCCCTTCCACAGATTCCTCATATTCTGTTCCACACTCTTTTTTCCTTCTCTCTCCCACCTTCTCTTGTCTCCCTGCTCCGCTGTGACCGTTCTGGTGTTGCCCTATAGAGCCCGACAGTGTATTGAATTTATACAAAAAAAACAGGGAAGTGTACACCTTGAATTTGATGACCGCCGATCCCAATCTGCTATGGGTGACGGGTTCGCTAGTCCCAAAAAAGGCGCGTGCACGTTTCCAGTTGAGGTTCCGGGATTTCACGCACGTTCCAGGCCCGCTGACGAGCTTGCCTGCTTCCTCCGAACTTCGGAGCTTGTGGTTCCTGGCCCCATTCCATGACAGTTCGTTATTGCTCGCAGGTCGGAGTTGTTTAGCTGTCATTTCAATCGGAAGTTGGAGAGCTGGGAGATCCTGGACTGGCTGCCCCCGTAAGATGCTTCCGTACCTGGTCCTTTCCAGTCCTCGCATTGGCCCTGATGCGACCAAAGCTCTGTCATGGAAGTATCATTGTGGTCTTATCTCCCACTGGTCTTTCTTCCGTGTGGCTATGATGGAGCCCATGAAGATCATATCTCAAGAAGGATCTTCTGTATGTAGGTGAATACTCTGGCTTGCGTATTTCGTAAATATTACTGTCTATCATAGATGCCTCTCATGTCCCTTGTATCTTCCATCCTCTGGTTAATAAATACACACATTCATTCACTTGGTCTTGTGGAGTATTTTGTTATCCCTTGATTGCAAGCTGGCATTTGTGTTTTACATCATCCGTTAAACTACAGATTGGCTTTTGGGGCCGGATTAGCGTCCCGCACGAATTGTTCCCCACTCCAGGCATGGCCAAAACCGTCGTTGGGCCATTGTCTTGTGTTGAGGGAAAAGCCAGCATGCTACGTCGACGACTCAAACGTTTCCACGAAGTCATGCGATCGAGTGGGAAATAGGCCCTTCGACCGCTGCTCGGACCCAGTCCTGAACCGATGGACCAGCATTTTACTACTTTTAATAGTGGTTTGTTCAGCTTTCGGACCAGGAAACATGGCCCGGTTTCCGAAACCTAGTAACAATATTATCTTCCAGGAAATTGCACTCTTCGCAATGCAAGCAACATTAAAAAATATCTGATCTACTGTCCATTCTCTGTCATCTGCCCCACGCTTTGTACAACTTCCTGAATGGGAATGTTACTTGTATCAACCTCCAAGCTTTTTTGGACTCTTTTGACTTCAACTCTTATTTCATCTTCATCCATCCGATGACACTGCTCCTATGTGTATCTCCACTTTGACGTCCAATCCCTCCTGATCGTCACTAAATGATTTTATACAGTGAGCCCTCTTCCCACCCATTTTGTTCCTGCTCAGTTTTAAACAAGCAGAGATGGACAACATGGCGGGGGGGTTGGACGACACTTTTTGGTCATCCTTTGTGATATAAAATGACTCCATACCTAAACTAGATGGCACTCGGTAGAGCGCGATGTATCTGCCCGTATGCTGATCCATGAGAACATATCTGGCCCAACATTTTTGAAATCGTGCTAGATATCGTTTTTGAGCCCCTACTCAATGGTGCAAGAAATCCTTTTAAAAATTTGAGGTTTGTCTGTATCGGATCCGGATCTTCACCAAAATTCTTATCAATTCGTCGTGCGTCAAACAGCCCAACGTGTTCCACAAAGTAGTTTCATCCGAATCCGTCCACAATTTTTGAGATATCGCTGCTCCTACTTTATTTTTTTTCTTAACTTATACTTATTCCCTCTACTATTTCTTATTTATCTTATTATCTTTTATTTTTTACTAATTATATCTGTTAGCTATTTCAATGGCTGAAGATTCGCTGTTAAAAATTATCAGATTCCGCGATCGGCATCTTCACCAAAATTGAATCAATTCGTTGTCACACGAAAACAGATCCACAAGTTCATCTGAATCCGTACCAAACTTTTGAGGGATATTCGTGCCCTGTAATATATGTATTCTGGTCCGATCTATAATGGTGAAGGAAATCAACTTAAAGAATAAAGTCTGGGATATCGAAGGGTTCGTGAGATCAGATTTGACCAAAAAATAAAATATATTCGGAGTTACGATCCTTGATCAACAGGCGAAAAGGCGCGGGTAAAAGGCCATAAGTCCAGACGTAAAAATTATTACTACCGGAATTCAAACCAATCACAATAGACTATTTGAGATATCTGCAACACGACAAAACAACAAAACAAGACAAAAAATGGGGTATGAAAACATAACCTCCTTCAACGCAATGTCAGATAAGGTGAGCCGGGAAGGAGTGTGAAAATAATAGGAACACTACTAAAAGTTGCGATGACAAGATCAGACGGAGGTATAGATATGTTGAAGATATACTGCGTCGCTATTGATAATTAATTCCTCAATTGAGAATATTACTTTCCTGAAGTCAATCCGAATGGATTGATGCATCACATTCTTGTAGTACAATACGGTGGTATACTGATGAGGAAAAAAAGGTAAAAAATGAAAGAAAGAATCAGAAAAAAGTATACTTGGTATTCAAGGAAGTACAATCAGCTATATGACGATATGCTGTGGGGGGTAGTAAATTAATGGTGTTTCATGAAAACTAAGAAGAAATAACTTGGTTAAATCTTGGGAAAAAACTAGGATTGTGAGCAAAACAACAGTCTCAATCAAACATAATAAGTAAATTAATCAGCCGTATAAGTTAAAAGTAAGAAAGAATAATTCATAATTTTTTATGTTATTCAGACTTCAGCTACGAGGGAAGAAATGATCTACGTGTGAATAATGGTCTTTCAGGTAGTAATGAAATCAATGTGGTGTTTCTCAAAGTAGAAAAATAAGCGAATCCTTAAAAGGAGAAGTTTGTCGAGGCTACCAAGTATAGATTTGTAGGAGAAATTCTTGCATGAGGCCGTGCGTATGCTGAGCGATGTCTATCTCAATCCGAGGAGAGAAGATGAGTCTTTGGAAAATGACCGTGTGCAGGAATTAAAAGTTAAAAAATGACCTAGAAAATTGGGATTTATGCATAGTAAAAGAATACAACAGAGAAAAATGTAATTGATCATCGAATATATAGTAAGAATAGTATTCATAATTGAAAGAAAAGTTATAAGTCAGTGAAAAAAAACCCCATGGATGATATACCAAAAATAGATAACGGAGAGAAATCAGTTGCCAGAGAATCAGGTAATGAAGAATGAGAGCGACCATTTGGGTTATTAACATATGTAGTTTGTATAAGTAGAGAAATCTCGAGGACTAAATGTTAGAGAAAAGGTAGTAATAATGTTGAAAAATATAAAAAGAAGACTTAGTTGTGCCACAATAAATAGTAGCATACAGCAGTAAAAAGTACAAATAGGATCTATATGATTTTTGAGATAGTGATAATATTTATATAAGCAGCGTGTAGTAGATGTTAATGATATGCTGGACATTTAATTGAGGTCATAATTGAAAGTGCTTGGGAAAAATGTATGGGACGTGATAAGAGGACCCATATAGCACTTATGCAGCAATCAAATGCCATAAAGTGATTCTGTAATGGTGTATAAACAGGGATTGGATAATCATAATCAGTCATTAGCCATTATCAAAACACACGCACACAAACAAGATTACCGCACATCGTTAGAGTTGATGTTAAGTCCAGAGGTATTGTGGACTAGAGGGAATGAAGTCCAAGGCAGGGTAGAGGAAATAACAGGGTGGTATTAGGGGATATCAAAATACAGATATCGGAGAATAACGGGCGTCTGCAATTGAAAAAAGAGCTGCCCACAAAAAAAAAAGGAATGTAATAACAAGAGATTTACAATTGTGATCTTTGAGAGTTTAAAAAAAAATATAAATGTAAAGATAATAGAAAGATAACAAATTCAGTGATATAGAATAGATAGAGTCAACAAAAGACGACTTGAATGCACATTAGATAGCGAAGAAGTAATAAAAACATAAGGAAAAAAAGAAAAAGAAAAAGTAGAAAAATATGCGAAAGCCAAGAAAAAATAATTCCTGGAGGATGGAGTAATGACCGCGGAGTAATACGTAGATAAAGCGAAACTTAACCAAAAGAAGGCGAAACAAAACGGGAAATGTGGGAAAGGTGTAAAACGACGTGACCCGAACTGTGCAAATGCAGACAATCAAAGATCCTATTTTGCAAAGAATAATAGCTTGAAAAGAAAAAGAATTAAAGGTTGAAGTTGACAATACCAAAGCGAAAAGGAAGCAAGGGCTAGGTACAAAGGCATAAGGCGAACAAGCTGGAGCTTCAGGAGAAACAGGAGGATGCAAGAGGGAGATAAGAAAAAAATAAAACTTCACGAAAAACTAAACAACAAACATAGGGGCAATAGCCCCTTTAGGCGCTCAACTGGTAGCGGCTGGAAATAAGATATAACGCAGGCGAATCAATTGGGGGCGAATGAAACCCACAAGTAGAAATTAAGTAATAGGTGAGAAGAAAGGTAAAAGTACGAATGAATACATATGTGATAATAATGGTTAAAAAAAAAAATATACAAAAAACATTATTTAATGCACGAAAACAACTTTCGACTAACGGGTGATAAAGGTATAAGGGATCAAGATAATTCATCGAAAGTTGTGTGGTGTGAGTGCAGTAATTAAAGGAGGCAAAAGAATAACTGTGCATTATTTTTGGGGTGCACACCCTCACGTAGGTATAAAATCGCTCGGACTCCCAAAATTATTTGTGTTTAATGTCGTGAGAGCGGAACCAGCGCACAACAACAAGAGCGGCTGAAACTTGACCATCGTCCAGTTCGATCAGAGAATTGATGGTAGTGTAGTAGTTGGTTGTGTGATTTGATGAAATGTAGTTGAGTGTAGGTGATGATAGTTGACTAAGAAGTAGCCATAAAGGTAACAATGTATATTATTGGAGGGCCAAAACCCCACTAAATATACATCTCGCTTCAGGGCCAAGTTATATTCAAAGGATATAGTGAACAACTTATGATACATCACAAGAGGGGTGAAAGGATTTGTGTACGTATGCATCAAGATGTGTGTGGCGTTCGAGGAAGAAAGCAAATGTTTTTTAGGGGAGGGGGGGGCAAACCGCCTCCCTCGAGATAGCCCCACCTCAGACCCCGAAAAAGAGAAGTATAATATTAGGTACGATAATATGAGTTGATATATAATTAGATTAAAGAAAAGAGAGTAAAAAAAAAATTAAAAATAAAATAATTACAGAAAAATAACAATTATAAAGTAGATAGAGAAATAAGGTAATAAAGTAGTTAATAATTAATATCAGTATATGAGTATTTCTGCAAGAAGAAAGGGCAGAAAATATGCGCTACTTTTGGGAGGCAACCCCTGAGACCCCCTTTTGGCGACCGTATATATTTAGCTCACTGGAACTTAAAGTTCCAGGAGAAGCTATAATTGGATGGCAACGGATTAGTCGCGGTCCCTTCCATCCAGAAAATATTACTTTCTGGGATGTGTATAACTTCTTTTCTGAAATACACTTTGGACGGAGGTTTCGGAATGAAACCTTAATAGGACACAACGTATCACACATGAGGTGATTAACATAACAGGAGTTAAGTACCATCAGATTTGTTCAATAGGCACAAATAAAAAGGAATTCGGCGCCCTGAGAGGGTAACAGCGCTGAGTTGAAACACCTAGAAAATAGGATAATTTGGTATTATCTATCACTTGAAGAAGCCACTAACACAAACATTGGATAGCGCAATGGGAACGTGGCTTTTAAAGCACGACAATCAACTTTATCACCTAGGAAACCGAGGAGAAAGGAAGTAGCCTACCAAAGAGATTGTTTCAGATGGGAATTAAAAAAGAAGAACGTTAGGCGGTCTAAAGAGGATGCTAATAGTAGTGGTTGTCCACCCAGAAGAAGTATATATAATTTACGGTTATATATCGCTGAAAACCACACATATAAATTTCAATGAAGCTTATATCTGAACTAACCTTCTATCACCACATGTGAGCTAGCCATAGAAAGTTAAGTTATGTTCATTAGTTGCTGAGTGACGAAAAAGGTTTTATCACGATAGTGGTAATTTATTTTTTCTCCGCTGAAAATATTAGGAAATTATTTTAGGAATGGAGTATGAAAAGTTGTTGATTGATCATAGAGGTCAAATAGGATGTGCACTAACAAGTGGTTCACCTAAGAGAAATCGTATATAAATGTCGGCGAGACCGAGAGATGGAAACTGACCGGAGGGTGATGTGGAGGAACCAGAGAGATTGCCACAGATGTTTTTGTGTTTATATAAAGTGCCTAGTGTGAAAACACAATTAGAAGCGGAGTACTACATACAAAAGTACGGTGAAATGAACGTAAAGGTTAGGGTGTAAAGTAAATCAGCGAAATATTGGTTGGAATGTAGTTTAAGTAAGAAGATTTGAAAGTAATTTGTGGATGGAATGGGATAGGACTGACGAAGGGTATTTACGTGCACAGGGTCTCCAATAAAGTAGCCCCAGAAACCGTACAATTCCAGAACTGTGAGAAGCTAAATAACACAAACAACAATGAATGGAAAAATGCAGACCAAAGTTAAAATTACCTATCAAGTTCAAAAAAATTTGACTTTTTGAAAAATGGTGTTTGACTGAGTAAAGCCGTAGTGAAATACAAGAGCAATGATGTAAGATCAATGAGACTGTATATGCCGCGAGAAAAAAAATACCAAGAATACAATTGGTCGTGACTAAGAGATGATAAGAGAGAGAGAGAGAAAGAAGAAGTACTAATATCCAAATGTAGCTAATAGCCAAAAAACACAATGTGGCCATCCGAAATTTAATGAAGATTATAACATACAGGTTGGTGTTCAGACAATGTGACAAATGTTGTCATACTAAATTAACTTGAATTAGTGTAGCTGGTAGCTTAGGGGACTGAAGTTTGGCTGTGAAGTGAAAACAAAACTGAGAACAGGAGAAGGAAATTGGAGAGTACGGCTCTGGTGTATGAGGACCAATGGGCGAACAATTAGAGACACTACAATGCTTTGCAGTATTTACTAGATCATGCCTGATATGATCACAAATCTTACCATAAAGACATGCTAGGAGAGAAATAAAATAGGCAGTACGGGTATGATGAGGTAGTAATGTTCTAGTTCTTTGCAGAGATAAGGTAGAAGATAGAAGAGAGGTCGAAAGAAAAATTAATGGCAAGCGGAGCTTGAGCCTAGACTGAAGAAGGGTGACAAAAAAGAGGTAACTATCGATTTCTTGGAAGCATGGCATGTTGTCGCTGATGCTAGTGCCCACAATCTACCGTGCGGAACATAGACGTACATTTTTACCAGACACTCAGAAGGCATGAACAGGCTGAAATCAAACCCCAGCATTCGTGATGAAATTCAGCATGCCAAACAGGGCCTATGAAACTGCAGTGACAACCCTGAGGTTGTAAGCTAGACCACCGCGTAACCTTCTGCAGCCAACACCGAGACATTTAAGAAGTACGGATGCAAGTCGCGGTAACATTGAAATATGAAACAATAACGGTTCAAAACAGAAAAGTAATGAAACAAATATTGCCACGCCAACACACTCAACACCACGCACAATGCGCTCAAAAGAGATAGATACCAAACTGAAAATAGAAATTTGCGAAACATGACGCCCAAGAAGGACCGAATGAAGGGAGTGTCAAAAGTTCGAAAGAAGCTCCAAATATGCCAGGCGGCATTGATATACGAATAATTAATAAGCTAAATAGCAAGCAAACGGAGAAAATGGGTAACAATTGGGCACCAACTAACTGTAAGTAAACAGAAAAGCAGAAGATAAATGTCACATGTGATAACTAAGTAGCCAATGGAATATCCTATCTCCAAGCATTAATGAAAAAGAATACACAAACAAAAAGAGCGCTTTGTGTGATTTCAGCAGTTTAAGCTGATTGGACAAGAATGTGATTGATGAACTCAGAAACGATTATTAAACAAAATTAGACAATGGGATAGCTGACCATAGGAAACAATAAAGGGCGATCATGTATTGCTGGTTAAGTATATTCACCCTATTTGAGGCACCCCATTACCAGCCTCGGACACGGCAAAGAAAATTGAAAAGTTTCTTCAGTGTTCACCAGAAACGTATGTATAAGCGATGGATGACATCACAATCCAATCAAGAGGTAAGTTCAGCAGAACATTGATTGTATTCTGGGAACTGAGAAAAAGACATAGGTGTGACCGGTATGTTGAAGTCACATCCAGGATAGAAATAGAAAAAATAAAACATTACCCGATGGAGTGATAAATCATATCAACGTATTGATAATTAAAAAGACCAAAACAGAAATTATTTAAAGGTGTGCCGACTACAGTTAAAAAGGCCAACGATGTTGAGAGTAGATACAGCATGATCATCCTTTGGAGTAAAAAGTGAAGTACCACGACAAAGAAAAGTAATAAAAAAGAAACGCGTACATAGCAAAATACGAAAGAGAGGCGAGTGTGTTCAATAGTTACTTCGATAATAATACGAAATGACAAGAAAACAAAAACTGACAATTACATTAGACGGAGGACGATTATAATCAAAAGACTTCAACCCATTGAAACTTTCGGAGCAAGCTATGGCTCGATGCCAACTTACTTTTGACCTTCCTTATTGAAATTCAGCAATTGCCAAAAATGTTGTCAGATATTCTTGTCAAGAAAATGAAAAATAATTTGTGCTGAAAATGGGTTATAGTCCCACTGCCTGAAAGGCAGACAGTTATTATGCTTGAGAACATAGATGAAACTACATAACTATTTTGATTTATAAGACACAACTACAGGAAATATCCAACATCAACGTCGGGCGGTGTAGGTAAATCCGCGACGTTGATGGAAAACTAAAGGCCTACTTGAAAAATGGATACAAAAACAAGGTTAGGTTCGAGAGCCCGACGCATAGGGGGTTTTCGTAATTGCCTAGCAAATAAACAATAGAAAAAACATGTATAATATACAAGAGCGGAGAATTGCTTTGCAAATACATGTCCCCTACTGAATGTATATATTTCTAAGTCCTAAAAAAAAGGGACAATAATCTCGTGAAAAATTGTGACGAAATGCCGCTGAAACTCGAGCTTGTTCAATGTACTATGATTAATAAAAAGCCAATGTACCAAGATTTCGAGAGCATTGAAAATTATTTTAAAAAGGTTTGCGTAAAAATGCATGGCTGAAAAAACCCACAGGTGGACCGGACAGGACAGCGAAAACGTATAGTTCGCACTCGGGCGTTGAATCCGGTAGGAGCGGACACTAAGGATAACCATGTGATGAATACAGAAAAATATTTTTAGAAAATTAGCCCTTCATATATAATATTGAAATCCAGAAATAGACGAGGTGATGGGTTGAAACGTAGATGAAATGATTGGAATCAGTAAGAGCGGGAAATGAGGAGTTCTGCACCCTTCTATCCTCAGGCCACAAAAAGACAATTTAGGAATCCTCAATTGCGGAAAACCCTGAATGAATGTAGGCAGAAGAGAGAGGACTAAGCAACACTAGAATGGTGAATGCTGGGTGGACGAATTGCGAAAGAGAGTACCGAGAGTAAGGTGTGATTCTCCCAGGCAAAATGCGTACAGCTATGAGGAGGTAGTACTAAAAAACTCTAAAGAATATAATAACGTACAGTAGGGTTCTGAACAGAGAAATTACTCAGGAAAAGGTAAATGTTTATTTTGACACTGGGCATGGTAAACAGTGGTGTTATTGGTTAGGTGGTGAGGTCTTATTAATAAAAATAAAGGGAGTTGAAGGACATGCAAATTGCATTTTACATTGATCCAGTCTCTGCTCCGATAATAGCGAAGAACAACATGAGACAGAATGAAAGGGATGGGACAAGCGGTGAGGTCAAAGGGACCTTAGATAGTGTCTATGGTGCAGACACTAAAAAATTAACATAAAGGAAAGTAAAGGTAATATAGATGTAAGTTTGGAAGCGGAATGGATGAGGGAGAAGAATTAGAAAAATGGCGCAGGGAAGAAGTAAAAATGTAGCAGATCAATGACCTGGTGAGTTGGCTTAATGGTATAAGGAAAGGTGGGGGCTTGGAGATCCTAGGCCGTGAGTTGAATCCCTCTTGCTTCCGTTGAATTATAACATACCAGCAGATGAGTGAGGCTCGAGACTAGTCCTCCTTCTGAGGTCAGCAAAAATGAGTGGTCAGCTTAGCTGGGGATATTAAGCGCAGTGGTCAGGAAAGGGAGTAGTAGAAAAGTATATATAAAAAAAAGATAATATCCGTGAGGGACGGTGGCTGACGCTGTCCAGGACTTGTGTTTAAAATATTTTATAGGCTACCATAAACTACACAGGAGGACGGTAGAACCCGAAAATATCAGATAAGCACCAACCTAATGTACAGAGATATAGGTACCATAAATGGATGGGATGCTAGCAGACTAGATGCACGTAGCCATGAAAAACTAAGTGCAGCTTGATGGTGCAAATCTTTAGCAAAAAAAAAAAAAAAACAATAATACCACTGTTGAGAAAACATGTAAAAAATATATAACAAAATTAATTAAGAGTGAAATAAGGAAGTGAAGAGTAAAAAAGAAAAGTAAAAAATAAAGATAAACAAAGGAGAGAAAAGTAGTAAAATAGAAAAAACAGTAAAGAAGAGAGAAATAGTAGAAAAGAAAGAATATAACATAGAAACTGCAGGTTGGATAACCAATAATGCGGTTGCGTGACGAGGATGTAAAAATGTAACGTAGTTTACATATGACATGCTGCAGTATCTGCACGGATACGCAGAGGTGTATTGCATAGTCAGGTTACTAATGATTCAGGTGAAAGTGTTTGGACAGGGGTTTAATGACGGTTCACACATTTACGTGAGACTTGAAGAGAAGTAAATAGAATACAATCTGTCATGTGGTGAATTCTAGAAAATAGCCTTTCATTTTCATATTGTTCAAACAGAAGACATCTTAAAGTATTCTACTAGAAAATGGATATTATAAAGTCCTCTCCAAATTTTCCCCTTATTCTAAGGTAATCACACCAAAGAAATGAAACCGATGCTCGTTCACGGATAGGTCAATCACACCCATCTCAGCATGAGCTAATTTAGTTAATTGGCAAGATTATCTGCCCACATAACTTGATAAGAGTGGGTAAAGGCTGATAACCACATGGAAATATAAGGTGTCTATTGCTGGGACTCTCAATTCAGGCCTTAAGATAACGTGGTTGCATTACCAGTCAAAGGAAAGAAATGCCCAACAAGGAAAATGTAAAATGTCAAAGTTTGGGTTAGAGAAAGATAATACTGAACAATTGTCATTACTCACCAGTAAACTGACTACGGATATTCTTAATGCATGTTTAAATCGTGCCAAAAATATTACAACCCTTAATCATGCGAAGTAATCGTATAGAACTTTTGAAAGTGAACAAAGCCCATTTGATAAATAAAATAAATTTAAAAGAAAGAAGGGAAAAAAGGTAAAAAAAAGAAGAACGAAAGAGAAATAGTGATAAAAAGAAAAAAAAAAAGTAAAGAGAAGTTAAGGTCAGTCGTAGATTGATGAGTAAGGTTTATCATAAAAATTGTGGTGCCAATTCGTATTAGCCAGAGTTGTCCTGAATGTGTCGGCCTCATCAACTAATTATAAGTGAGATCCATCATGCTATCTTTCACAAACAATACATATGTCAATGCGCAGATCAGTTTAGAATTAAATGGCACTAAGGAATGGCAATAGGTGCTTTTATAATAGTCAAAATATACTACAGGAACATAATAAGGAGAATGTTAATGCTCTCGTGTAGATCTAGCTGTGCATTTTTCTCAGAGCAATGCAGCACAAATGCGAGAATCTTTCGGTCAAACTTTCAGAGGCTTTGTGAAAGTGTCGGAGTGTATTTAGGCTAAAATAAATATAAATTAGAGGATAATAATATTTATTTAAATCACTCTGTGTTGCCAAGCAGACAAGATATTAATGTGAAAGGGTAAATTAATAAGTGATCCACATAACCCCTATTGCGCTTTGTGGGTAGTGGGAGGTGTTTCCACACCAACCCCCAACAGAAAAGAAGACCTCCAAAAATAAATGAACTTCTTCAAAAACTGACCAACAGCGATAGAAACAAGCAACGGCGGCAATGCATGATACTTTGCAGTATGTTATGAAAATATAGAAAGTCCAATTGTAAGCCCGTATTTAACCAACCTCAGTATAGCATATCCTCTTTCTTGCTGTAAGGATAGAAAAAGTCAAGTAGAACTTTTCCAACCGAATTGCGACAATAAAATGACATTAGTGGAGATTCGCAGAAATCGCTGGAACTTGAAATAGAAACAACCGAATCTGACTACAAGGAAAAAAAAACCCCCCAAATGCGTAGTAAGGAATGGTATTTAAAAAGTCAAAGATAAGGTTACTTCGGAGATTACAAATAAAAATATTTCAACGTATGGTTGTCAGTGGTATATAATTTTATGTGTGTGAATTCCCAAAATCATTTAATTGCCGGGGATACAGAGACAGGTAATTACAAAAAGGAATTAAAAAAGATAAAAAATACAAGCGCTCAAAATTTGTGCAAGAAAAATTACTCGTCTAAGACTTGATACAGTGAAATCATAATATATGAGAATCGAGCCAAATTGTTTGAGGGAATCTTGTCTCGTCGGCTGAGGCACTAAATAAATGAATCAAAGTTCCAAATTGTGAAATAGGTAATTTCGGGATTTCGAAAAAGAGTCCACATAATAATCAAGAGCATGAATTCGAAGGTTTGAAAAGTGGCACCCCAATTTTGTTGAAAAAGGCAAATTCCCTGAAAAGAAATACTTGATCGCGCGAAAACGCAACAAATAGATGAATCTGTCAATCACAAAGCACAGACCGATAATATGACAACTTTAGGAGAAACTTTATTTTTTTTGAAAAAAGTAGGCGGAAAAATTGGCATAAATACAGAATGAGTGAATTGCCAAAAAACGAGAAAAACAATAATGATCAAAAAACGTTACAAAATAAACCCCCTAAAAACCAAAAAGACAACACCCAGTTGTGTAATAATTGAATCCAAGTAATATACATAATGCACAGGTCTGTGTACTTCCTGATTAATTTAGTATTCAAGATGCCAACATCCTAAGGCAATAGGGGTGAATTGACTTGGGTGGTTTAGGGAGGCAGGGAATCTTGGGATCTATAAGGTATCTAAGTTTGAGCCTGTACAGACGTCCTGATAAATTTAACACCAGGTGGAAGCTAGTTATCTAACCTGTCATCAACTTCGAAGCGATCTAGCTGAAATAAAAAAAAAGATACCAGAATGTACTGTGGAGGGACACTAGCAATCGAACGGCAAATACTCAAGGGTGGCTTTCAACCCAAGGCAAATGAATAAGCTACCCGGACAGCCCGGCCCTAAAGCTGGCTTTTACTCGAAGAAGAAGATGCCCACGGATCCCGATGAGGATCATGCGTTTCCACATTTCTATTCCACTTCTGACTCTAGGTATAATATGTGATTCTTAATGTTTGTATAATAAAATTCCTTCAGCAGCAGAATTTCTTGTGAGATCTGGTGGACCGGAAATATACAAACAGGCAATCCAGGGGTGGAAGGATTTTTAGATTTATTAGTGTGAAGTCTATGTAGAATAAATAGATATATCGTTTTCGATGACGAAGCGACGGGACAAATAAATGAGAGAAATGGCGGACGTAGTCCTAACTAAATGCTGCAATATATTCAAAGTTGGACATAACACGAAACGCGAAATTGAGAATTATTATCATTTTTTTGAACAAAATGGCAATGTCACTGACGCTTCCTTAGTTCGGTGTCGTATTATATACCTTTTGAGGGGACAGACATTTGGCTGAGTTAAGTAGGTGCCACGAGAACAAATTAAAAATAACGTACCAAAAATGAAAGTATAAAGTAAGTTCCGTCAGCGAACTGCAAATACCATCTGATAAATCGATAGTTTGGTATAGGACTTCCCACAACTTATGAGTACACTTGGTTGCCTTCTGGAGTGTATAGTATGACTGGAATATGATTTCTCTTACTTCTATCATTCTTCATTCCTTTTATCCTCTCATCCCTGCACAAGTTGTGACGAAGTTATACATCCATACTTCTTGCAATTAAGTTTGCAGCTCCTTCACCATTGTACACAGGAGAAGGTAGCCACTCAGGCGCAATGTCTGGTGAATTAACAAACAACTTAACCAGATGAATCAAGAAGCAATAAAACCTTATTGTTGTAGGAACACATAAATTAAATAAGTATATTAATATTTTTTTTTAAAGATAATAGTATAATAATAGATACTTCACAGAAAATTTAAGCTGAATATTAGATATAATATATTATTCTGATTGCCAGTGCTCCATATGACTATGGTTGACAGAGTGTCGGCGTCAGGACGGGGTCGAAACTAGTTTCTTATGGCACGGCGCTTTAAACGAAAGGTGAGTTTGCCATTGGCGTTGCCGGGCAAGTAGTAGTGAGAAAAGTACTGGCAGGAGTTTGGGAATATTTGTTGCGAAAGGTGTTTGCAGTGATTAGCTTCGGAGCCTACAATCGTGTGACAAGCGACCGGTGGACGGCTTAACGTCCAAAAACTAAATGCCTGCAAGATGCGGACAGCGGCAGACATCCATCCGTTGGGACAGCACACATTGAATGAAATCACACATTGACCTGCTGATAAGACACCAAGGGCTGACAGTGTATTAGTTGCGGTCAGGATTCAAACCCAGGCGAGATTAGAAAACTGTAGAGCGCGATAAGTGATAGTTACCTTTCTCTCTCATCATTGCGGAGTGCAGCCTCGCTGCTGCTGGATTAACATCAAATTGCGATGATTAGAGCGACGCGGCAGTAATGCCGTCCTTTGACTAGCAGATGCCATAAAAAAAGAATGATAGGAATAGATTACACAGTACACCTGGGAAGTAACTCATATTGCCGAACCTCGGAAAAAGAGATGACAGGCCCTGAAGTTCAACAACTCCGCTGTGTTAATAAATCAGCGGAAAAGGCGGCTATGAAACTTCATGAGAAGCGACACCAAGAGGTAGAAGATCCCAAACGCCAAACCACTACCCAACCGACTAAGCCTCAACCAGCGCCTAGAATATTTGTATGTACTCGAAGGGACTTAGGCTGATCTGCCAGCATCAAAACAACTGGTATTATAATTTTTAAGGTGTTTCATGCTAGGATCTACTTAGTTGGGAAAGTAGGTAAAATCAATAAATAATAAATGTCAACATAAGTACAAAAGTCTTTATTTGAGACAAATTTAAAATTAATAGATCTTACAACCAAGAATATTATTCACTTTTATTCTGTGTTCTTCTTATTACTTCACCATAAATGTAATCAGTCGATCAACAATGAGGTACCTTTTGATCACATTTTAACCGCTTATAATGCGTAAAAAGGGGGATTCATATAAAAAACTGATGATGAGCTAGACGAAATACTGATCAAACAAGGTTAAAAGGCCTGAGAAAGCATCTTATTTAAATCAATACAAGATGAGATAAAAAAGGAAAGGTGATTGGAAAATAACTGGTACGCACATAATCTTTTAGAAATAGAATGGTCATGTACTCCTTAATTTGTATAATTCCGGGATAGATCAATTCAGTGCTTTGCCTAATTACGGGGCTGCCGTCGGTACAAGTAATATAAAGCAGACCCAAGACAGGAAACGGTGCAAGTCACTGCGTGGATCCCCGCGGCTGAAAAAAAAAGAGTGGTAATTCCACGGTTCCATCTGAGGTAAAGTAATATATCATTGCGTAAGATACATACCGATGTTAGCTAGCAGTCAGGCTGATTGAAACTATCCACTTCAGAAATTCAGTTCCATACTCATAGAGTAGAGCTGACAGATGGATAAGATATCACACAAATTGCGTGAAGCATATTGAACGTTGAGAAAGCTGAGACAGGCAACAAATGGACGACATCGAGAACCAGGTGTAGAACAAATATGGTTCCCAAAAACATTTAATTGGTATCGACGACCCAAAATTTGAAATCACATTCGGGCTTCGCGAACACCAAAATGGATAGCCTAAGCAAAAAAGGTAACCTACGCTTTCAAGAAAAAACGCACTATTATCAAACGGTGACGGTAAAAAATTATCGGGCCCCTCAAAAAAACTAAGGTGATATCATTGATTGGGTATATTTTATCAATTTGAGGGGCCGTGACCACTGGGACTTTGGGAAAACCTCTACATCTCGGAGGTTGGTACGACAGCAACTGATTCCTCTACGCACATGTCATAGAGCCTTAGGGTATGGCAATCCAATTGATCACCAGACTCAAATAGTCATGGACAAGGGATATTTCACAAGTGACAGGAATGATGGTATATCAATCAGCGAAGATGTGTATCTCTCTCAGATGGAAAGTGAGATGCGGAAGACACGGGTAAACATCCTTGCACATTATTTGCGATGACGTTAAAAAAAAATAAAAATCCCACGAGAAAAGTCCTTCGTACGCGAGAAGGAGAAAGTAGTGGCGCAAAGCTATCGTCAAAAAGGCAAATAGACAGGATAACCTATAACAAAAATTCCTAAAGTTCGCTGCTTACCCAACAGGCGGGCGCGTGCAGTCTGCCGAAAAAGCAAGCGGATGCAGCCGTGTCTTCAGCCAGAGGTGATGCTACCCCAACAGCCTAATGTGTCGTCTACGACAGAAGAAGAAGAAGAAACATAGAGTGTGGAATCTGTGAAGTTGCGAATGTCAGGACCAAGCCACACACAAGAGACGACACAATAAGCGATACATTCACAAAACAACACACTGATACAGCAATACATGAACACAAACACACAGACACACACACGAGACACACACACATACCACACACAGACACCAAACCAGAACACAACACACAACAGATAGCATACACACAAACAACACACACACAAGAAAACAATAGCTATCACAAACACACAGAACACACACAAGCGAGACACACAAACATGGACACACACAGCAGACACAGCAATACACCAGAGACAACGACACACAACAACCACAGACAACAACACAAAGAACATTAACTCAACACTCCACCCGATATCCATTCGGAAATTATTAACCTACTGTTAAAATAAATATGATTGTTCGGTCGTACGCAAAAGCGCATTTCATGGCGGGATTACGATTTGACACGACGGGGAGGAATACTAGGAAATCAGAAAAAAATAATTATAAATAATAAAGCATCGTACATTTTCCTCAAGACATCAAGTTGCCCAAAATTGCCACACATGTTTAAACAATAAATAAAAAAATAAATAATTTTAATGGTAAGCGAAAATAAAGAATCCGCCAATAGTATGGTTCACCCAGAGCTCGAATCTGAGAGGAGAATCAGAGGCGAAGATTAATGAACCTGGCTCTTTGGTTTTAAATATTTTTATCCTATCCCAACTCATCTCCACACTAATTCCATCTTTTGGTTTTATCGTCCAATCGGCCATATCTTCGTAAGCCCTTGGTGATGGAGGACGGGCGAAATAGTTTGTTTTTTTTATCCACCGTCGCCAGCGCTGACAAATCACTGCGGGCCTTTCGATCATTGCCGAATCAATCATGCTCATCTGAAAGAATCTCGATGATATCTGTAAAAGTTATGGATGTCCAGTCAAACAAGCCGAGTCGGAAGGTGTAGGTAGCGTTTACCGCGCTTAACCGATATACTATCCAATGAGAACTCAACTTAGAAAAAGCTATCAAATGTAGGACACAACACTAAGCTGTTTGATTTTTCGACGTTCCATTGAAATATATTTTCTCGATTATCAGAATTAATTATATAAAATTTTTTAAAATCTATACATTCAATTAAATATACGCAGTAACCCCTACATTTGGTTATAAATGTAAGTGGTAAATTTTACGCTTCCTTTTGCGTAAAGTACAAATAAAATGAATTAGGAGGCGGGTGTATAAAGTCGATTTGTCACGTGCTGAATTTTTTAAGTAATTCATATATAGATTAATGTTATAAATTACATGGTTAGGGCATTTGATATGCTTACGATTGTATATAAATAAGTAATGGCACGATCTAAAGAATTTTTCATTCGTCTTAGTGAAGGGAATTTTTTAATCGAATTTTTTTTATACGATTTTTTTCCGATTTTTCAGCGGAGGGAATTGAATGCCGTAAGAATAAGAAGTGTACGACCGAAGCAATATAATAAATTGATATATAAAAGGTCTACTCCCGGGTTGTTCGATCGGCGCATTTCTTGGCTCGAGTGATTTTGTGGTGTGTCTTTTGAGACACATCCTCGGACGAATTTACTAACCCTAACGGGTTGCGTTTCTTTAGTTGGTAGTCACATTTGGGTGAGATCCCCGCATGGTTTACCGCTAGTTTATGTGGGTTAGAGTTTCAGCGATATCGGGTGGGGGTCTTTCGGTTGTGCGCTTTCGTGGAAACGATAGATTTTAAAAAGCATAGCTCCAGGTTCTCGGGAGGTAATGCGATCCAGATTTGCGGTTTTTCATACACTGTGGGATTTCGTTTCTCAATCGTCACAGTCCTCCTCGGTGCCACAATCGATCACCTTGCCTCATTGCAAAGAGGAATAGTCCGATGCTGAAAGGGTTCGGTCCCTGCCGAATACGATGGGATCCCGTACGCGACAAAACCCGAGAGACCAATGAACGAGTAAATGCGAATACAACGATTGTATTGCAAGTCATTCTTGAAAATGTGGGAATTCGACTGGCCTCGTGTCATTTAAAGCATCATTCCTTTGTGTTGACGTGTATTCGGGTTAATAAACTGTTGCTTTAATCGAGCAATCACATGACTTTGAACTCCCTGGCAGAAGGGGGCCTGGGCTCATCGAATCCCGAGCCAGACTAAAAGAAATATATACCCGCCGTCCCGGTTGTTCACAGGATCGGTGAGGATTCCCATCGACGATGGCGTCTAGGGTTCAATGGAAACGAAGTGTTTAAACTGGCGTCCCCGTCTTGCTGGCCTCTTGTGCATGGATAGGTTGAAACTTCAACAAGGTCTTGGGTCGATGAGTAGGCGAGCTGTCGCGAGCATCTGAAAGCCGAAAATAACAAAAAAAAACACCTCGATGCCGAGGATCTAGTGAGTCGAATAGCAATAATTCGCGCAGACCAATTGTGCTTAAAAGACTATATACACGGACAAAAAGAGTTATTCCACTCGAGGATAACCACACGAAATGTACTGCCGGGTAATAGATTCCAATATTAAAAAAAAACAAAATATGCCTATGTGCGGGTGGTAGTGAATCCGCTTATTTCATTATCAGTGTGCAAGGAATGCAGGCATTCGTGAATTCTTTCTCAATTGAATGATTCACATTTTAAGGTCTTATAGCCAACTAAGTATCGTGCGATCAAAGATGTGGTATTGGATTTAAAAAGTATAATATTATTTAGATGCCTAGCGAAGGAATGTCACATGCTCATCATCCATGGAACTCAGATGAGAACTGTCCGTTAAATTACACGAACAACAAGGCAGTGTGGTGCTAAAGCTTATAACCAAGATTCATGCATTGCGTAATCGGGTATCATACATCCCAAAGTGTTGTACGGGACGCCGTTGGAGGGTACACGAAGGACCACAAGAGTCTTTGGGATGTGTGGGGTCCAATCAGAACCACATAGAGCCTTGAGCTTCGCCAAGCGGTCGGGCTTAAAGGCATGCAAGCACGCAGTACCAGCGAAAACGGTGATGAGACGAGACGGTGTAGGACTTCGCAAGCTGTGGATAGAACTGCTTGGCTCACGGAACACGCCGGGCTAGTTGTGTGTGCCGTTCAAGCTTTTGTGATGAATAACTGGGCAGGATGTAATAACGCGGAATGTTCGCTGAGTCAATACACAAAATCATGCGATCACCTCAAAGATTTTGCGCCTATTCCAATAAATGGCTAGCGTTAATTTACCTGAAGACCGGACGATGTCTTTTAGATAAGAAAAGGAATTGTAGGGCTATGTGTTTCCAAAGTATATTCCGAACTTCACGCGAGTGAATCACGGCGGCGGCAAGGACCTATACATACACTCCGTTACAAGAGGGCTTAGTAAGGCCTCAGGCGCTGCCTCGGCTAGCGACGACGCGAGCATGGATGGTTGCAGGCGAAGCAGAGACGGTGCGGTCCTGGATTACAGTGTAGGAAGGCGATCAAGTTTTGGTTAAGGTGGTTAAGAAAAAAACAAAGATGAAATAAACAACTGAAAGAAAACCACATTTAATACTAGTATTCCCAGAATTCTTTGAGTGATTCCGTGGGAAAGAGAAAAATATATTGACGTTTCTCGTGTCCGTTTTAGTTTTAGTAGCCCAACGGTCCAGAACCCAGTGGTGACAAATTTATGTTCTGCCATTGTACAGTTGTAAGTACATCATTGGCCTCCAAAAGATGTGAGAAAAGGGTTAATATGTATTCTTCCTTTGATGAGTTATGTCCTTCGATGTATGTTGACAATTGTCCATGAGAATTTCCAATGGTTCCCATATAACTTTGATTATGTGAAGAAGCGTGACGGTACGGAAGCTATTTACTAGACTGATGATACTTACCTTGTTCACGACAAAATTGAACTCGTCGCGGTAGTCTAAACTAAAAACGATGTCTTTGTTTTTATTTTTCCCATTTTTGTTTTAGATAGACGAACATGTTGTACCCAAAGAAGATAAAGAAACAGATATTCTATCTCTATGCGTAGGATTATTGACTTGATAAAAAATATAAGGGTAGGTGGATGGTCGACAATGGGAAAAAAATGTGGCAGCTTTAGCTGTGGCAGGTAGCATATTCATTTCATATGAAGCGCGACTGTGTCGCTGTGCAGTGCCCCAGGATCTACCGAGTTCACACGACTGCGTAACTGGCCGTAAAACTCACTTTCGCCGACCTCGGAGATGAAGGATGACGGGTGAAGTTCTCAACCCCTGGAATCTGTATTAAATT
>JAXMNL010001173.1:1350-22544 GCA_035128595.1 Eptatretus atami
GTCACAGTGAGGTCAAACATTCGATTTTTGATGGTTTGGTACAGAATCATCGTAGAAACTTCTGTTTTGCCTGGCTACCTTCTCTAGACACAGCTTTTAGTAGACAAGGTCAGAGGTCAAGTTGACGATTTCGTAAGTACCAGTCTATGACTGCTTGTTTTGTTTGTTTGTAGTTTGTTTGTTTGTTTGTTTTTGTAAGGCAACGATAACTCGGAGAACGGGAAGAAGCTACCAAGTCAAATTACATATTGACACGTGATTGGATGGTTGGGGTTTTTATAGGGTGATTTGGCGTAGTGCTGATTAGATTTTTGGTCCAAAAATTCGTCGAAAGGTCGAAGTCACAGGTGGAGGTCAAAGTATTCGCATTTTTTGAGTTTGGTGATAGTAGCTTTCGAGACCGGAAGGTGACGCTACCCAATGTCAATATCTAGCCACTTTGTATTCAGAGAGGGGTGATCGGGCTTAGTGCGGATCTAGAGTTTTTGGTCAAAATCTGGTATCTAGGGTTTTTCAGTCAAGGTTCTACAGTGAGGCTCAAACATGGTGCAAAACTGATTATACCTCGAGAACAGGTAAGATATCTACCTAATGTATAAATTTACATATCCACGTTGGTTATTCAGAGAGGGATAGATGGACTAGTTGTTTCGATTAGATTTTGGTCAAAATCGGTCAACGGTCAAGGGTGCAGGTGTGAGGTCAAAACATTCGATTTTATGATGGTTTGGTACAGAATCCATCGTAGAAACTTCTGGTTTGCCGTTACTCGTTCTTAGCAGCACCATTGCTTTTATTAGACAGAGTTCAGTAGGGTCTTGTTGTACGATATTCGTAAAGTTACTGCCGTTCAGTCTATGACTGTTGTTTGTTTGATTCTTAGAATCTTTAGTTTGTTGTTTTGTACTCAGATCTAAGTATCGTATGAGATATGATGAATTCCATCGTCTTGCGTGTTTGTTTGGGATTGTTGTTTGTTTGGTGTCTTAGCGAAATCTAAAGATTTTCTAAGTATAGGTTGGACTTCAGATGACTACCTGTTTCTGTTTGTGGTTTGTTTGTCTTGTAGTTTGTTTGTTGTTGTCTTGTAGGCACACGATTAACTCGAGAACGGAAGAAGCTACCATGTCAAGATTACACCACGTGATTCAGGAGGGTGGATGGGCTAGTGGCACTCGATAGATTTGGTCAGACAGGTAACGGTCAGGTCACGGTGAGGTCAAACATTTCGATTTTGATGGTTTGGTACAGAATAACTTCGAGAAACAGAAGAAGCTACATGTCAAATTACACAACGGTGATTCAGGAGGGTGATGGCTAGTGCCTGATTAGATTTTGGTCAAAAGGTCAAATGATCGTCAACATATGGTCACGTTGTGTGTCAAACCATGGCTCGAATTTTTGATGGTTTTGGTACAATGATAATCACGTTTAGAATACTTCTGGTTTGCGTCGGCTTACCGCTGGGTTGGTGGTTGGGTGTTTGCCTCTGGTTTTTTTTACGTTTTTTGGTTTCTTTTATGAGATCAGCTTTTTATTTGACAATGGTTTATGCGTCAAGTTTGACGACTTTCGTAAGTCCGGTGCTATGATGTCTTGATGGTTGTCATGTTTTTGGTTGTTTGTTTTGTTTGTTTGTAGGTGGTGTCACTCGTATAACTCGAGTTAACCTGAAGGAGGTAGGTGCTATCTCGTTAGATGTATAATATTTAGACTCAACGTTGATTCAGGTGAGGGTGCATGTGCTAGTTGTCTGATTATTAGATTTATTGGTCTAAAACGGGGGGTTTCAACGGTACAGGTCCAGCGGGGTGAGTATTGTTTCAAACATTCGATTTTTGTATGGGGGTTTGGTACAGACTTACCGGAATTGAGAGGTAGGACTATCCATATGTCAAAGGTTACAGGCCAGGATTCAGGAGGGTGGAGTGGCTAGTAGTGGGGATATCAGATTTTGGTCAAAGAAGGTCGGTCTTCATGAGGTCAATTTTTTTGTGTCTACTTTGTGAGTGTCAACATTCTGATTTTCTGATGGTCGTTTGGTACAGAATCATCGTTACGAAAATCTTTTCTGGGTTTGCGTCGTCTACCTTCCTTTAGAGACGGCGGTTTTAATATTGAGAGCAAGGGTCAGCAGGTCAAAGTTTTGAGTGTATTTGGTATGTACCTCCGATTTTTTTGGAGATTCTACTGACTTCCGCTTGTTTTCAGTCTTTGTTTTTGTTATGGGATCTTTGATTTATTTGTAATGGGTTGATAGGCCATCCGAATCTCATCTGTAGTTGAAACAGAATGAAGCTACCAAGTGTTCAAATACACCACGTGATTTTGATGCGTATGGGTGATGGGCTAGCTTGCGATTAGATTTGAGTCAATCATCGGTCAAAGTCAGATGGGGTCACAGTGATGGGTCAAAATTCGATTTGTTTGATATCAGGTTTGGCGTTAGCAAGGATTGACTCGCGAGACTACGGTTTGGCAGGAGAGAAGCTACCGAATGTCAAGAATTAACAACACGTTGATTCAGGAGGGTGATGGCTAGTTGCGGATTTCTTAGTATTTTTGTCAAAATCTGGTGGTCGAATTTCGGTTCAAGTTGGTCAGCTGTTGTGGAGGTCAATTACATTCGGATTTTATGAATGGTGTGTTACAAGATAAACATCCGATGTTTAATGTTTCTGTTGTGATAGAATCGGGCCGACTGTCAAATTAACCACGTGATTCAGGGTGATGGGTGAATTGGCTAGTGCTGTGATTTGATGCATCTTCGTGTGTTTAAAGAGCCGCTTCGGAATGGATTTGGTTTTTCGGGTCAGAGGCTACGGTTATTGAGTGGTGCAAAGCATGGTAGATTGGTAGGTGTGTTTGATGGTTATGGGCAGTTTTTGGGGTAGATTCGATCGTATAGACAATGGCTTGTTGGTTTTTGTGTCGTCGCTGAATCGCTGTTTGCTTCTAGGACAGCTTTTTAGTTACAGCTTAGGATTCACAGTGTTCTAAGTTGACGATTTCGTAAGTATGTTCGGTGGCCAGGGGGAGCTGCTATTTTAGTGACTGGCTTGGGTTTGTTTTGTGTTGTTTGAGGGGCAGCCGACTAGGGTTTAGCTTGGTTTGAACTGTGGAAGTTGGGCTTAACAACTGGTCAAAATTACACCTACGGTGTATTACAGACAGTGAGGGTGAGGAACTAGTGGCTGATGAGTATTTGTTTTGGGTCAAAATCGGTCAAAGGTCAAGGTCACAGTTCGAGGTCTCACATGGAGTATATTGATTTTATTGGGGATTTAGATGGTTTGTGTTACAGTATTAACTCGAGATTGAAGGACAGCTTATCTAATGGTCCAAATTTTACCTTGGGACGTGATTCTATTGGAGTGGGTGAGATGTGCATAGTCGCTGTTCGGGATTGTTGGGTCGATATAATGTCGTCAATTTAGGTTCATTCGGTCACAGTGAGGTTAAGTCATGTTCCAAAAAATGATAACTCGTAGGAGTACTGGCGGAATGATATGCTAGCCTAACATCGTCAAATTATTTCATGGTGGTACAATCGTTGTCGTATCGTGATTCAACGAGTGGTGGTGGCTGAGGCTAGTGCGTATTAGATTTTGGTAATAACTGCAGGTCTACCAGGTGTTCTAGGTCCTACTAGATGAGTGTGCAACTTAGTTCTCAAAAACATATTTCTTGATTTGGTTTGATGTGGTTTTGTGTGCAGAGATGGGAGTCGGATGAAGGAACTTCCTTTTGGTTTTGCGTCGCTAACCTGGGGATTCGGTTTTTGTTTCTTCTTTGAGACAGTTTTATGTAGTATACATATGGTTTTCTAGAGGTCAAGTTTGAACGATTTGCGTAGTACGGGTTGGGTGGGAGTTCATTACGACTGCTTGTCGTTTGTTAATGTTTTTTTGTGTTTTTTTGTTTTAGGCACGTAGGTAGACTCGGTGTGTATACTGTAAGAATCTATCCATATCGTCAAATTTACAACCACGTTTGTTTTTTCATTTTTGAGGGTGATGGCTATGTGTCTGATATAGATTTTGGTCAAATATCTTGGTTCAATTAAGGTTCAAGTCACATGTGAATGTCATAATTGAATTCGATTTTTTTGATGGTTTGGTTACAAGATTTTAACTGGTCGTATTGATTCCTCTTGCGAAGATATGCTTTTGTATCCATTATGTCAAATGTAGGCGGAGCTATCGTGATTCTAGGAGGGTGATGGGTAGTGCTGATGAGAGATTTTGTGGTTCAAAATCTAGTCAAAGGTGCCGGTCATGTGGTCACGGTGAGGTCAAACATCCATGGTGGTTCGTATTGGTATATTGAGGTTGGGAGCATGGGTAATCATTGCGGTTTAGAGAAGTGGCTGTGGTTTGCGGTCGCTAGGGCGCGGTGCGGGTTGGTCTTGGTTGTTACTGGCTAGAAGACAGCGTTTGTTAGTTAGTAGCGAATGTGTCAGAGGTCGATACGTTTGGAAGATTGTGTTCGTAATTGTAACAGATCTGATTAGTGGCGGGCGCTTAGTCTATGACTGCCTGGTTTGTGTTGACGTTTGGTGGTGTGGAACTATGCTCTTTGTCGTTCGTACAGGAGCCAAAGCGGGCTGACTTCCCAGTCGTTCTTCAAAGTTCATTTACTCGACCTCGATAGGGGGCTGCAATCCACTTTGGGAGACGCGGCGGTGGTTGCAAGAGCTGGGGTGTGCCGATTATGACGGACTTTAATAGCGGACGGAGGAACGTCGGTGACGTGACGGTGGAGGGACAGTGGCAAAGCAGGTGAGAAACATATTTTTGATGGAACATAACGATGCAGTGCGATCCGGGGGATGGGCGCGAGGAATGACAGGTCACGTAGCGACTTCCTGTTGATCTCTTTGGGTGCGGGGGCCAAGACGGAAAGCTGTTCGGAAGGTTTGGAAGTAGTGACTCTAAATGTTGGTTGTAGTGAGAGAATGGGCATCGTTAGTACAACGGAATTATGCACAGTGTTGTCGCGCAAGCGTACGCTGCATGACGTTCCTGAGAGTTGTTGTGTAGCTATGTTGGCGTGGGATTTTAAAAAATATTCTATTGTCGTTCTGCAGTTTCACAGGAGTCTCTTGAGACGGATTTTGGTGGATGAGGATTGGTTCTAACGAGCTGATAGAGGGATATATCTTACAGTGCAGCTGGGAAGGAAACAGGTTATTATGTGAACTTGATTTTGGGTGTTTAATGGGTCGCAGAGGATCAGGACTCTGGAATTCTGCATCACTCTTAATAACGTTCTGGATTTTCGGCCTGGTTTTGGGCTTTTTATTTTTTTTTTTTGGGGTGGGTTGGTGTTGGGGGTCTGGCTTTTTCTGTCCGTTTTTTGTTTTTTTTCTTGATTGATGAGGGGTGTGTTTGTGTTGTTTTGGGTGTTGTGTGTCTTGTGTTGTTGTGTTTTTTGCTTGTTGTGTGTTTTACGTGTTTGATGTTTTTATTGTTCAGTTGGTTTTTTGGTTGGTGTATTTTTGTGGGTTGTGTTTGTCGTTGGGTGTGCTCTGTTTGTGGTCTCGTGATGGGGGCGTGTGGCCTTGAGTGACGTTGCGGGGTTGGGTTTGTGGTGGTGTTAGTTGTAGCTGTTGTCGTAGGGTTGGTGGGTATTGTGGTGGGGTGGCGGGTGTTTGGGCGGAGTGTATTGGGGGGGGGTTTGTTCTTGTGTGTGGGGGCTGCATGTTTTTTCTGGCGGTGAGTTGTGTTCAGGCTTTTTGTGGTGTATTTTTTTGGGTTTGCCGGGTACTTTGGGGTGTGCTGTTTTGTGTCTTTGGTTTTGGGGGTTATGTGTTTGCTTTTGTTGTTGCCCGGTTTTGCTGGTTTTTATTGTGGTTGTCTCTGTGAGATTGATTGTTTTTGTTGGTATTTGTGCCTTCATGTTCGTCTTTTTTCATATGTTGTCTGGATTTTGGGGATTTGGTCATTCTGATTAGGGGGCTGTCATCTGCTTTTCGGTTTGTTTCTGTCTTCTTTTTTTTTGGTGCGGTTCGGTAGAGGTAATTTTTCTCGTTGTTTTGTCTGGTGACGCTTATCTGTTTTTCTTTCGGTTCCCCGGTCTCTTTGTTCTCGGCGGTTGGGTGCCGTTCTGTGAGGCGGCCCTCGTGTTCGGTGGTATGTTCAGTTGTGTGGTGGTCGCTGTTTTGGACATGTGTGTGTCTTGTTGCTTATGCAGTCCCTCATTATCGGGGCGTTGTCCCTGGTAGGGCGACTTGTTTTCCCTTTATGCACCTGTGCATTCTTTCTCGGTGTTGTCGTCTTTGTGTCACCTTTTGCTTCGCAATGTTACGCTTTAGATCTGTTTACGTTTGCATCTGTTGTCCTTGTTTTGTGTGTTTTTCATGTTTTGGGTGATGCACTTGTTGGGTATTTGTATTTGTAATTTATTTCATGCTACACTCGGTGTTCTTATACGTGCTGTTTGTGCCCTGTGTTTCTTATTGTTATTGGCGTCTCCGTGTGGCTCGATCTGATTTGTCCGTTATTTTTTGCACTGTGGTTTTACGTGTTATTTTTCGTTGTTGTGACTGAGAGTCGCTTTTTTTCTTTATTTGCCGTCTGTTGCGACTGTGATATTTGTCTAGTGTTTCATTTACGATATTCTTGAGTTTTTTGGTCCACGTGTCCGCCTGGTTGCGTTTGTCACATGTTTATTGTGTGAGTAGTCGCGTTTGTGATTCGGGGTTTTGGCGGGTTAGGTGATGTATTGTATTTGACTGGTGCGTTTGGTTAGGGCGCTTGATGGTATTCGCGTTTGATCTGCTGTATCGTGTCTTCGCGGGTGGGGTTTTCGCTGATTTGTCTATGCCCTGGTTTCGTGCCTTGGCGTTGAGTTTTGATTAATCGAGTATTTGATCAGTGGTGTATTTGATTGGTGTTCTTATGTTGAGTTATTGTCTCTATGCATATTTTGCTCATGTGCACTGATTTGAGCTTTTGTCTGCGTCATTGATCGTGGTAGTTGCCCATTGGTGATTTGTTTCGGTTTGTCTTAGCATATGCTGGTTTAGTGTTTGTGATTGTTCTCAGCTTTCGGAGAGGTCAGGCAGCCCGTTGTTTTGCACTCCTCGACTGTTTTGGATGTTTATTCTGTGATTGATTTGCGCTTTGCTTTCGATGTTTGTACGTGGTGTTGATTGGGTTTTCGTTTGCGTTATTTTTGGATGTTTGATCTGTGCATGCCTGGCTTTGTTCGTTTTGATATGGTGTACTTTGACTTGGTGCTTTTGTTTGGTTATTGTCCTTTGCATTTGTAGTGTTGTTTGGTATTTTGCCTTCCATGTCGTCTCTGCTCGGTGGTGTTTCGATTGTGCTTTTCGTTTGGTTTATGTGCCCGAGTCATGATGGTCTTGCCTGAATTGATTGATTGTTATCGGTTTGGGGCGCCGTTTTCCCGCATGTTTGTCGCTTCGCTGTTTGTACGTGCTGAGTTGGTTTCCTTATCGGTCCGTCCGTGTATTTGCCTTCGGCTTCTTCGTTTGGTTTCCTGTCCCCCCTCTGACTGTTTGTCGTGCCTGGTTGCGTTTTGCGCTTATTTTTGAATAGTGTTGTTTGAACTTGGTCCGTTTTTGTTCGGTTTCTGTCCTCTTTTTGTATGTGTTGATTTGACGACTTATTGTTATTGCTTTACTCGTGGTGTCACTTTGACTTGTAGTTTCTTTCGTGTTTGTGCTACTCCCATCGCGTCTGCTTGGTCTAAGCTGTCCCTTGCATCCTGTTGTTATAAGTGTTTACGCGAGGTAGGGAACGCCGTTTTCGCTGCTTTGTTTGCTGTTATGACTGTGATTGACCGTTGCCCGATTTTGCCTTTTGTTTGTTGTCCTTTGATTGGTAAGTTTTCGTTGATTTTGTCTCACCCCCACTGCTTTTTGTCCAGTGTTGGTTGCGCTTTTGCCTTCTAGCTCGTGCCATGTGTGTACTTGCATGGTCAGTTTTCGTTTGCGTTACTGTGTCCCTCCGTATGCGGTTGATGTAATTGCTTGATTTGTTTACAGTGTTACAGGAGGTCGGCGGTTTGTGATTTGTCCACTTGGATTTTGTCGTGTTGCGTTGGTTGCTTATGATCGCATTCTCACGTGGTGTTTGATTGGTTTTTCTGTTCTGGTTAATGTCTCTGCTGTTTGTGTGCCTGCGTTGAGTTTTGACCCTTCTCGCTCAGTTCTGCATACGTGTGTATTTGTGGTGCTTTTGTTTGGTTTGTGTCCGGGCATTCTATTTGCTTTTAGCTGTCGTCCCCGTGTTCCTTTTTTTTGATTGTTCCAGCGTCATGATGGTTTCCGCACTGTATTTGTTGATTGTTCCTCGCTGTTTCGCGCGGTGGGGTTTTATGATTTGTACCTCCATCGCCATGTTTGCCGTGACTTGTTGACGTTTTGCTTGCTGTCTCCTTGCTGTGGTGTCTTGACTGTGATTTTTCGTTTGCGTTATTTTTTTGGATGTTTGTCCTGTGCTTGCTTTGGTTTGTCTTTGTCTTGTCAGTGGTTATTTGACTTGGTGTTTGTTGAGTTCTGTTCTCTGCCTATTTGATCCCTGTGATGCTTGGCTTTTGACCATTCTGTGTATTTCACGTGGTGTCTTGACTGGTCGTTTTGTTTTGGTTCTGTGTCCCCTCGTCTCGAGGTATTGATGTCATTGCTTGAATGTTCTAGTGTTTCCGAGGTTGGAGCGTTTTGCTGCTTCTGTCTCCTGCCATGTTGCCTGTGCTGCGTTGGATTTTGCCAATTATGTCTCATTGCATCCTGGTTATTTGAATTAGTGCTTTCGTTTCGAGTTTTGTACCTCCC
This sequence comes from Eptatretus atami, assembly GCA_035128595.1. NCBI lineage: Eukaryota > Metazoa > Chordata > Myxini > Myxiniformes > Myxinidae > Eptatretus > Eptatretus atami. The sequence goes on from JAXMNL010001173.1 coordinate 10,154, forward strand.
ATGTTTTGTAGTACTTGACCTGACGTTTTGCCTTTCGATGACTCCTGTGTGTGTATTTCGGTCGTCTTGTTTGATTATGTGCCCTTCCCCGAAGGTAAGTTCAATTATCTTTAGACTTGTGTCGGCTGAGGTTGCTGTAATTGATGCTTGTTCCGTGGCTTGGAGCAGGCGGGCCGTTTTATGCTTTGTTTGTGTTGCTCACGTGATTGAGTTGGATTTTGCTCATCGATGTCCTTTGTGGTGTGTATTTGATTGGTCGTTTTCGTTCTGCAGTTATTGTCCCCTCCTGAACCTTTTGTGTGTTTGAGTTGGTGTTGCAATTCTGTCGTCTCTGCATCTGTGATGTATTTCTGGTTTTTGTTTGATTTGTGTCTACGAGGTGTTAATTATTCCATTTTCGTTTGTAAGTCCCCCTCCCGTGGTAGATAATATTTTGGCCTTTTGCTTGTGTCGCCTGATGGTCTCCTGTTGATTGCTTGTTAATCCAGTGTTTGGCGGGGGACCGCGCGTTTTTCAGCTGCTTCTGTCTTCTGGACTGTATTGTATGTGACTTGATTTGACGATTTTGCTCTAGGTGTCTCTGCATAGTGGTGGTTTGTGGTCTTTTCGTTTTGGTTATGTGTCCGCGGGCGCCGTTCTTTGTTCCCGGTCTGTGGTCCTTAGCAATGTCATTCTTTTGTCTCGTGTTTGAGAGGTAGGAGGACGTTCGTGTTTGTTCCCTGTCAGTGGCGCTTTTTTCGCTTTTCTATTCTTTATCCCGTACGTATATTGGCATACGTTTATCTTGCGGTTGGTGGGCTGGCACTTTTTGGGTTGTTTCTTTTATGCCCGTGCGGCACATTTGTGCCTCCAGTTGGTCGGGGTGCAGGTGGCGGCGGGGGTGATATTTTTTTTCCTCTTCCCTGCTTTTTCGTTTCCGAGTGTTCAGCGTGGCATCGCCCGCGCCTTTGAAGTTCGATGTAGTGAGGCCTTATTTCTATCTTTGGATTCTGTTTTTGTGTTGATTTGCGTTTGCCCTTTAGGTCGCTCTTGTCATGGTGATTGATTGTGTTTCGTTTGCTTTTGTCCACCGCCGGGTATTTTCTCCAGCGCCTTTACTTCTTCTTTCGCGTTTGTGGTTTGTGTGTGTGTTTGTTTGTTCTGGTGGTTGCTTGGCTTATTATTCGTTGGTGATGTCGTTCACTGTTTGCAGGTGAAATGTCTTTTCTGCTTCAGTACTTTCATGATACTTGCTAGTTTTCTGTCGGGAGGGGGGTTTGATCGCTGCATGCTTTGCAGTCGAGATATGCTTTACGTTTCTGGTTCCCCTTGTCTTTCTTAGCTTTAAGACTTTCTGAGTGATCTTTCTTTCATTGCATTGTGCTTTTGCCGTGCTTCTTGCTTTTGCATTTTGATCCTGTTGGTTTCCCTTAGTGATGTAATGTTGTGTAGTTTTGGTCTAGTGGTGCAATTGCGCTTTAGCCCTTTGTTGGTTGGTTTGACTTTTGATCAGCTTTGTTTCATTGTGGCGCTGCTTGTCATTTTCGGATGTCTTGGCTTTTTCAGTTTGCTGCTCGTTTTTCAGTTTGTTGCTTGCTTTTCCTTATGTTCCATGGTTTGTTTCATTCTTGTATCTGAAGTTTTATTCTTCCGTTTTCGTTTTTTGGTTACAGAATGGTTTGTCGGTGTTCTGAGATCATGTCTCGTGCCATTCGCTTTTGCGTCGTGTCGCTGGTGTCTTGGTGACGCCCGTGTGTTGCCTGTACTCGCTCATGAAGCGGATTGGTCACTGCGGGTTTCGTCAGTGATTTTGGTTATTCAGATTCTGCTGCCTTCTCTCCGTTGAGGCCGATCGGCTGCAGAGGCTTTGTACGGCTCATTGAGCCAGGATTGTGTGTGCTTGGGCTGTTCAGTGGGGTGTCTGGTGGGTCGGTGATGAGAGTTGGACCCGCTGGCCTGCCCTACTGCGGTGTGTTTTCGCCGTGGCTTTGGATTGGCCCGGTAGTTGATTCTGACTGCTATGGCGTCCTGTGTTGTGTGCGCGTTTGTGGTTTACGGGGGGGACCGCGGCGTTTCTGTTCGGCGGGTTGGGGGTTTGGTTTTTGTTTTTGGTTCCTCCATGTGTGTTTGTTGTTGCTTGTTCTTCTTGTTTAGCAGGTGGTGGCGGTCGTGCTAGTGTCTTGGTTGTGCGGCTGGTTTGGTGTTGTGCTTTTTTTGGGTTTTGTCGGTTTCGGCTGTCGCGTCGATGGTGTGTTTGTGGTATGTTAGGCTGGTTTGTCAGCTTTGTGGCGGTTTTTTTATCTGTTGTGCCATTATTGGTCTTTTGTGTTTCAGTTGGCTCTTTTGTTCTCTTGGGTTTGCTTTGGTTTTTCTGCTTTGTCTATTGTGGCTGGTCCTTGTTGTTTTGTTTTTTGTCTTGCGTGCTTGTTTGTGTTTGTTTTCTGTTTCTGTGCTGTGGATCTGGTGGTGCCTTCTTTGCAGCTGAGTTTTCCTCTATTGGTTGGCTTTGTTCATCGTTCTGTGTATCCAGGTTTCCTGCCATTCGGCCCTGCTGTTCCTTGATTGGGCTTTGCGCTCATCTGGTCCCGGTATCGGTTTCTCCTTCCTTTTCCTGCTGATTTCTTCTTTGGCGGTTGCCGTTGCTGTCATCTGAACTTGGCAGCTTTTGTGACGTCAGGTCGGTCTCCTGTATTCTCCATGTCTTTTTTGCTTCTGCTTCGCGCATTGATAGTGCTCTGTTTGCTTTTGTGCGGTTCATTCCCTGTCCTGCGGTAGTTGCCTTCCCTTTATTTGCCCCATTGATTTTTCTGCTTGCTGGCATTCAGCTTGTTTTTACTTATGATGTCAATTTGCTGTATCTGTTTGGGCGGGGGGTGGATTTGCGTCTGTGTTTTTTGTTATTGGCGCCTCTTGATTTGTCGTTTAGCCTCAGGTTGGGCCATGTTGGGGTGGTGTGTTTTGGCCCGCCTCTGATGCCGGTTCGTCGTTTTCCTTTCTGCGTCGTGGCATACGTATTCCTGTTTCGCTTTTATTTTTTTTTGTCCTGCTTCTGGTTTTGAGATACTGTCGCTTAGTTATGCGGCGCCCACGTCGAGCTGCGCGGCCCCTGGCTATTATCGTGTTGTTTTGTTTTGTTGGTTTTGTTAGTTTCTGTTATTGTGCTTCGTCGTTGTTTTGGTGTTTGTTGTTTGTTTGTTTAGTTTGTGGTGTTGTGTGTTTGTTTGTCGAATGCTTGCGGCGGCGCAGTCCCGTCCTTTCATGTGCTTCGGGGTGGCTGGTGGTGCTTGATTTGGTACCTGTAAGGTCGGTCGTGCGGTTCTCTTCGTCTTATCAGTGGGAACTGGCGTATTTTTGTTTGGTGGTTGCGTTCGTTTTCTTCTTTTTCCTTTTGTTTGGTTTTTTGGATCGGTTCGGGCTCCTCGGTTGTTGAATTTGGTCCCCTGCTTTTTGGCGGTTTTCCGCTGTTCTATTTCCTCGGCGTAAGGTGTGTGGTGCCGCGGTGGGGTTTTGTTGCGTCGTCCGGTTTTGCGTGTGCGTGTCTGTGGTGTTTTGTAGATGGTGTTTCCTCTTTTTTCTCTCCCGGTTTGTGTGTGTCGTGGTGATTCTGTTCTTGTTTGGTGGTGGAACTTAGTTTTGTGTCTTGACTCATTTTTCTTGGGTGGACTGGGCGTTTTTGCTTGGCTGCCGTTTGTTTTTGATGGTTTGTCTGATCTCGTCGCTTGGTTTGCTGCTATTTTTCGCGGTTTTTTCGGAGGTAGGTAGTGCGATTTCGTCGTGCGTTTGATGTTGTTTGTTTGTTTGTGATTTGTCGTTATTTGATGCTTGTTTGTTTGTTGTGTTTTGTTTGTGTGTGTTTGTTTGTCGGCGCTGTCGCAGGCGACGTCCTGTACTTCCGTGCTTGCGGTGTGTTGGTGCTTGTTTTGGTCAATGGTCCACGGTGTCAGTGGGTTTGCTTTTTACGATGGTTTGCGCATATGTCGATTTTGGTTTGGGTCTTTTCGGCGTTCATTCGGTTGGGTGTTGGCCTTTGTCGTAGTTCGTAGTTGTTATTGTCCACACAGACTTCACCACATCATTTGTGCTCCTGTTTGTTGTTTTGTTGTTTTGTTGTAAATGTTTGTTGTTTTGACTTCCAGTTTTGTCCGTTTTATGGCGTTTTGTTTGTTTGTTTGTTGTCTGTTGTTTGTTTGTTTGTTTGTAGGCTTGAGCCGTGCCGTTGTCATTTCCGTGTTCGGGGTGTGGCTGTGTGCTTGATTTTGGTCCCTGGTCCGGTGTCAGGAGGTCACTCTGTTTTTGCTGGTTTGTCCCGCTCTGGCCCGGCGGTCCCTTACTTCCATGCTTCGGCGGGGTGTCGTGGTGTTTTTGGTCCCTCGTCGTGGTCGGTGGGTCTTGATTTTTTGTGGTTTGGTCCGCCTCTGTAGAACCTTTGGTTTGGTCGTCTTTTGCGGTTTTATTGAAGGTGGTCGTTGACGCTTTCGTCAGTTCGTCTTGATGTTGTTGTTTGTTACTTCGCTTAGTTTTGTCAGTCTCTGGTTTTTTGTTTGTTTGTTTGTTTGTCTTTGTTTTGGTTTGTTTGTTTGTTTGTGGCTTCGGAGCGGGTGTTTACGTGATTCCGGAAGGGTGATGGTGTGTGCTTCGATTTGGTACTGGTCCCAGGTATCGGCGGTGAGGCTCCTGATTTTTGTGGTTTGGTCCAGCTCCTCGGCGGGCGTAAACTGTTTCCGTGAATTTACGGCGGGTGTGGTGTTGATTAGCTTTTGGTCCCTGGTCCGGTGGTCGGTGAGTACTTGTTTTGTGGTTTTGGTCCAGTTCGCGCTTTGGTTGCGTGTTTTTCCGAAGTTTTTGAGTGGGTAGTTGGCTTTGTCAGTCATCTTGATGTTGTTTTGTTTTGTTTGTCTGTTTTTTTGTTTGTTTGTTTGTCGGGCTATGCGCTGGCGAGTATGTTTCCCAGTGATTGAGGAGGGTGGCTGTGTGTGCATTCGCTTTTGGTTCTGGTCAGTGGTAACGTGAGGTCATTTGATTTTGCTGGTTTGGTAGTATCGCGCGCCGATCTGTCATTGGTGTCGCGGTGTGGTAGTGTGATTCGATTTGGTCTGTCTCCGGTCCGTCGGTCATCCCGCTATGGCGGCGTACATGTATTAACGTGTCAGAGGTGCTGCTTGGTGTTAGTTTGGTACCCTGGTCGGTCGGTGGTGAAGGTCCTTGATTTTTTGCTGGTTTTGGGTGTCTGTGCCCTTTGGTTGCGTGTGTTTCTACGGCGTTTTTTGGGTCGCGGCGTTGGATTTTGTAGTCGTCGTGTTGTTTTTTGTTATTGCCTTCTACGATTTGAGTCTCTTGCTGTCGTTTTGTTTGTTTTTTGTCTTGCTTAACGCATTTGTCGTATACTTGTGTTTTTTGTTTGTTTGTTTGTTTGTTTGTTTTCCGCAGCTATCGCGACGGCGCGTCCTGTATTCCCGTGTCAGGCGGTGTGGTGTGTGTGTAGATTTTTGGTCAACTGGTTGTCGGTTAGGGTGCGTCATTTTCGATTTTGCTGGTTTGTCCGTGATCGCGCAGCCGCGCTCTCATGTCACCTTACCAGTATTTGGGGGGCTGGTGTGTGAATTGTTTTGGTCTCGGTCCCGGTCGGTCCTGTGCGGTCCATTGGAATTTTTTGCTGGTTTTGTAAGATGGGTCGACTTCGTTTGCGGTTTTTTGGACGCTTTTTTCCCGGTGCGGTTCGTGAGCTTTGGTGTAGTTTGCTGTTGTTTGTCTGTTGTTTGTTGTTTGTTTGTTTTTGGCGATTGCGCCGGGTCCGAGTCCTAACCGTGCTTGGCGGGGTTGGTCGTGTGTTAGCTTTTGGTCATCGTCCACGGTCGGTCGGTGAAGGTTCTTGCTTTTTTGCTGGTTTGGGTTATGATCTGAGCGCCGGTCCTGTCAATCGTGTTCGGCGGGTGTGGTGTCTGTTAGATTTTGGTCCCCTGTCGGTGCGTCCGGTGCGGTCCTTGCTTTTTGACTGGTTTGGTCAGTCTGTAGACATTTGGTTTGGTGTACGTTATTGCGCCGTTTTATTAGCCGGTCGCGGTCCGCCCGTTGGAATTTGTGTCCCGTTACTGTTGTTTGTTTGTTTGTGACGTTTTTTGATTGTTTGTGGCGTCTGGACGGGCAGTAATGTCTTCAGTGCTTGGGGGGTGCTGGTAGTGCGATTGCTTTGTCTGGTACGGTAGTCAAGTGGGTCATATTTGTTTTTATGTTTGGTCGCTTGGCTGGCGACGTACCTGTAATTCCCCTGTTGGGGGTGTGGTGTGCTGTTGATTTTGGTTGGACGGTGGTGGTGCGGTACACTTGTTTTGCTGGTTTGGTCAGTTCCGGAGGCCCAGCTCGGGTAACTTAACGTGCTTCGGCGGTGGATGGCTAGTGTGCTTAGATTTTGGTTACGGTCGGTAGGGAAGGTGAGGTACATTCGCTTATTGCTGGTTTGGTAGCATCTCGTGCCATTTGGTTTGCGTGTATTTCTCGCGCGTTTTATTGGGTGGTAGTTGAGTTTGTCGTAGTTCTGATGTTGTTTGTTTGTTTGTTTGTGGAGCATACTGGCGGAACTATCATGTCTTCCAATGTTCAGGCGGGTGCTGCTAAGTGTGCTTGATTTTGGTCTGGTACGTCAGGTAGTGAGGTACATTTTGTTTTGTGGTTTGGTCGAAATATGACGGCGCGTACATTAATAACAGTGATTCGGGGGTGATGGCTCGGTGATTGTTTTGGTACATGGTCACAGGTAGGTCCAGTGAGGTACTCACATGATTGGAAGGAAGAATTCTGTAATTCAGTGATTTGAGGGTGGTGGTGATGTGATTAGTTTGGTCATGTCAGGTAGGTCAGTGCGGTGAAATCAGATTGATTTTTGTGTTTGGTTGGAATATGGAGATTTGGTTGTGCGTGGCTAATTTTGGACCTTTTTATTAAAGGTGGGTATTGACATTTGTAGTAGTTATGATGCTTGTTTGTTTTGTTTGTTTTTTTTTGTGGATATGAGAAGGGATTAATGTTAAGTGATTCGCGGGGTGTGATGTGATGATTAGTTTGGTAAATGGTCAGGTAAGGTAGTGAGGTAAATTTATGAGTTTTTGATGGTTTGGTAAGATAATCGAGGGAGAGTACATGTTTACAAGTGATTAGGGAGGTGGATGTTGTGTTAGTTTGGTAATGGTAACGTAAGGTAGGTGAGGTACTTTTTTTGATGGTTTGGTAAGAATATGTAGAATTCTGGTTTTGGTGTATCTTAGAGAAGTTTATTGCGGTCGCGGGTGTTGAGATTTCGTAAGTAAGTCTATGACGTTGTTTGTTTGTTGTTTGGCTTGTTTGTCGTTACGCAAAGGTGGAGTCGTATTTATTTTTTAAACTGATGAGAATCTGAGAGGTGTGTCCAACGTTTATTGGTATCAGTGGTGACGTGAGTACACCAAGTGAGAAACATAATTTTTTGGATAAGTATGGGAGAGTGTAGGTCTGTTGGCAAAATTATGAGAATGTAAATGTTTTATGATGTAGTAAATTCTGCAAGTTTTGCAAGGTATGGTCAGTTTTAGTTGGGGATTTAAAATTCTATCGTTATTCATAATTTTAAGATTTTGGATGGAATTTAAGTGATAGAATCAGTGACAAGATTTGTTTTGGTGTTTAGATAGGATTGGATTTGCCATATTTATTATTGCATTATCAATGGGGATTTGTTGTTATGGTTTTTAAGTTTGCTATTGATTTGAAACTTATACGTTATTTATGCTGTTATTTGTGTAAGTATTGAGTGAGATTGACAGGTAGGTAGGGAAATGACACTTAAAATGATTTTTTGTTTGAGTTTTAATGATAAGGTGTAGTGGTTGAAAACGCTGTTTTAGGTTTTTAATATTTTTTGATGATGTAGGCAAAAGCTGTGATAGTTGTTGAGTGTAATGGTGGCTTTAAATGAGTTTGAATTTTTAATTGCTGCTATGACAGGTTGATAATTGTTGTTTGTGAGTGCGTATTTTATTAATGTGATTACCTTATGTTAAGTTGGAAAAGGGGGTATATTGCATGTGTGGTGAGATTTTTATTGTTGTTTGTTTGTTGTTGTTTGTCAAGCTTATGTTTTTTGAACGTTGTGGTTGAGAGATGTAATTTTGGTGGTATGTGTAGATGTTTTAGTGATTTTGAGTCATAGGTTATGGCGTGGGCATATAGAAAAGGAAAGTTTGGATTTGTATTTGAAGAGGAAAATTGATGGATAAAAGTATTCTGTGGATGTGATTTTTTTTATGATATAGGGCTGTTATGGTCTAATTGAATTTAAAATGACATATAGTAGGAATTTTTTTAGGTATGTAGGATAAAATGGGTCAGTAATATATGATGTTTGGTAATGATTAGGGCACATATATTTTTTTCTTTAAATTAAAAATTTTTTTGAGTGGTGACATTGGCGATTTAATGTATGTGTGTTGGAAGGTTTACCTTGATATCTGGTAATGGTTTGGCAGCTATTGGGATTTATAAATAAAAATTATATAAGAATGGGGTGAGGGATATTTGATTGTTTTTCTTGTTGTTATGGTGTTGGTATGATTTTTTAGGTTCTTGCATATTAGTAGTTCGGGAAATATGGGGGGTGGGATTATAGAGTGGAAGATCGGTGTAACGGTTGAGGGAGATAATAGTAGGGCTGTATTTTACAATGTAAGTTTTGTTAGTAACTAGAGAGTGTTTAGCGATATTTTATTGGTTGTATAGGAATCGTGTGAATGGTGTTTTGCGAGAGAAAGTATGTGGAGGTAAGAGAATTAGTGGGTATTATTAATATTTGTGTGTGTGACATGAGGAAGATAGAGTGAAGAACTAATTTTATTTTAACAAGATTTTGTAATGATTATTTAGGATGAGATAAGGAATGCATATTTATGTGAAGTTTTTCATAATTATTTAACCAGGAGAGGTATGTAATGTTGGCGACGAAGAAGAGATCTTGAAATAGGGTTGGGTGATTAATTTTTTTAAAGGTGCACGTCATTGAGATGGGAGGAGGATGGGACTGGGAGTGGTGGAATGTGGTGGGTGTGGCAATTTGGGTGCAGAAGTGGTAGTCTTGGATGGATTGAGAGCAGCAGTTATCGTTTTCTTGTGGGAGTGTGAGTCACATATTTGTACAATGTTCTTGAAGGGTATCTTTAATGGATCATTCGGAATTGGTCTTGTGCATCTGGTAGTTTTTCTTTATTTATTTTCTATGATTGGATTTTTATATGTACAGTTCGTCTTTTTTACGGATATATTTTTTGTACTTTTGTCGTGTTTTTTTAGATTTGTTTCCTCTAGGTTGCGAGATTTTATTTGTAGAGATTGTGGGAATTCCATTGTTTTGATGTTTCGAAAGCCAATCATATGTATTGGTATGGGGGGATAGTTTGCAACTTTTGTACAGTATTGTAAAAGAGGAGGGAGATATGGGTTGATGGGAGAGGATCGGTTAGGAGGGGACGGGTTGGGGGGAGTAAGGATGGGGTGAGGGGGATTGTCGAAAGGGTGGTGAAATGGTTATTGGTGATTTATGAGGAGAGGGAGAGGCATGGGATGAAGGAAGGATTGTTGAAGATACGGGGGGGGGGAGAGGGGGTCGGAGCGAACGATTAGGAGGGGGGGAGGGGGGAGGGTGTGGATGAAAATCGGGAGAGATATTCATGGATGATGAAAAGAAGAGGAAGAATCAAATAGCTAGAATAATTAATTGAGTAAACGTGTATGTTTTTTTGTGGTGTAGTTTAAAACATAGATATCTGGAGAGTATTTAAGTATGTTGATGGAAGTATCATTGTTATGAAGTGAAGAATTATTGTAATGTACTATAGTGGGATGAAGTTGGATGTTGAAAATTTTTCTTTTTATGGGAGTTACCAAATGGGGTAGAAGTGAGGTACAGAGAATGAGTTGAGTTCGTGGTATGTAATATATAACAGGTAAGGTTAAGATATGGTGGGTGTGAAGGTAATGCGTTGTCTTATGATATATAAAGATGGGGTCTCTATTGTATGTTAGCAATATTTGGATGGAATTAGTGTGACTTTGGTGAGGAATTGGAGTGATTGTTTGAAGTGTGAGGGAGGAATTTGATTTGGATGGGTAAATGGTATTTTGTAGAAGCATGATTTTTAAATAAATATGTGGAACAGGTGGCATGATGAGCTATGAGGATTGCTGTGTGTTGGTGTTTGAAGGTTCATTGTAATAAGTTGGTGTGATGAGGTTGTATGTGGAGGTGTAAGAAAGATGTAGAGACAAGGTTTTCTTGGTGGCGGTGCTGTTGCGTGGATAGAGTGTTGTATTGTTTTTGGATTGAATATTGTTTAGATGTAGATTTATTGGGGGTTATTCAGAAAATGTGTTGTATTTGAGAGTTCGTATATGGGTATTATGTTTTGTTTGATGGGTGATGGTGAAGGTTGGATAAGTTGGATGGTTTATTTTTGTTTGGAAGAGGAGGGGGTGGTTTCAGTTATTTTTAGTTTTTTCGAGGATTTGAAGTTGATTTGTTTTTTGATATGTTTTGTTTTGTAGGGTTTGTTATCAAATGAAGGTTTTTGCTTTTGTTAATTTTAAGGATATAGATTTTTCTTTTGCCTATTGTTATTGTTTTTTGTTTTAAGGCGAGAAATTCATGTGGGTATGTGTTGGCAGTGTTTCTTTGTTTTATTCAGTATTGCAATAGTTGAGTATGTGAACGTGTATTGTTTTGTGCTTTGTGTGGGTTTTTTTTGTATAAGTTGAGTCTGTGAAGAGATTAGTTGAGTATTGGTGGAGGTGATGAAAATGAGTGAGGTGGGAAAAAGGTAGAGTTAAGGAAGTGAGGAGTGGAGAATGGGTGTGGGAGGATGTGGAAGGGAGGGAGGATGAATGAGGCGGAGGAAAATTGAATTTGGAAGGATGAGGGTTGGGGGCTGGTTTGGTTAGGTAGGGTGGTGGGTTGGTTAGGATTGAGTTAAATCGACTTGTGTTGATTATACGGTGTGGTTATTGTGTATTTTGAGGTAGCAAATGGTGATTTGCTGGTTGTGTGGCGGAGTGGGATGTCGAAGATTGTTCATAGAGGAGAATGTTAGGAGCATTAAGTTTCTTGGGAAAGAGTTATGGTATGATGGGGATGGAGGGCTTGGGTGTGGTGAAGTGGGGGTTAGATGGTAGAGATTATTTTGCATTGGGGAGTTGATGGACGGTGCGTGTTTTGAAGAATGAGGAGGGAGGTGAAGGATGGTGGAGTTGGTTAAGTGGAAGGAGATAATGGTGGAAAGGTATGTATTTTTGGGAGTTGAAGAGGGGGTTGTGGTGGTGTGTCTGTTGTATGACTGGTTTAGGGTGTGATATTTACGCTTTAGCCGTTGGATTTTGAAAATTTCTTAAAGTGGAATCCGTCGATATTTGGTAAGTTTTGTTATCAGTTAGAGTGAATGATAGTCGTAGTACGTGGCTTATGTTGACTTTGGCGTTGTAATTTTAGCTGCTTGAATTTTAGATTGCGGCGTATGGACTTAAGTTACATATGTGGGAATAGTTGTGCTGTTTGGCGATGTTGAAGAGTTTTGTATTTTTATAATCGAACGTGAGTAATGAATTAGGTAGAGAATTATTTCCTATGAGTAGTGATTTGAGGAGTTAACGATTTGGCGTCGAAAGTTGTAAGTTATATTAGTGAACGTTGAGGTAGTGTTCAGGTACAGTTTTTTATGAGTAGTGTTGTGTTATGAGTAGTATTGAGGTTGTAACGTATTTGTTGACGTTTCGGCGAAATATTATGATGTGTATCAATTTAGCTAGTATTTGCGTATTGGAAGGTTTAAAAAAAAAGTAAACAATTGATTTTGTAAGTGGTTAATGTGTTGGTTTGTTTGGTGTATTTTAGTTTTTTGTGATTTTTTGTTTGAGGTATTGTCTGAGTGAATTAAAGTAATGTCGATATTTTAAATTGTGATAGAAAAGACAAAAAAAGTTAGATATTTGTACGTGCTTAGGAGCGGAGAAAGAAATGTTTGAGGAAAATGTTGGGTATGTAACTTTGGTTTTGATTTGAGTAATTACAGAATTGTGTGACGGTTGTGAAGATGTGTGTGCTAAATTTTAGGTAGCGGACGTGTGGATAGGGGTGTGTAATTTTTCAGATGATTGGTTTATGATGTACGGATTAGTATAGGAGTGTTTTTGGTGTCTTACGTATGAATTACTAAGTATTGCCGTGTAAGTTTTTGATTTTAAGGTGGGATCCGTGGTAATGTAAGCGTGTGATTGTTGTTGCATCTTCTCAGGGGTTTGTTTATGGTGCGGAGTTTTTGGTCAACGCATGTGTGGGATACGGTGCGCGGTTGATGTTAGATATGTTAGGCATAGTTGTGAGGACACGTATAATATGTTGTTT
>JAXMNL010001175.1:1575-23602 GCA_035128595.1 Eptatretus atami
TTCAGTGCAGCAATTACTCGCCCTTTATTTAGATCGACAAAAATGGATCTTCAACAGTAATTAATCAAGATGGTTCCACTACGTCACAGACAATACATTTCATTCAGTGAACTTACCTGAATTCCTCCATCTCACCTCAAACAGTAAGTATGTTGTTTGGATGGAGGCTCGAAAATGGTACCGTGATCTCCATATAATGTATGTTGGTTTGGATGTAGTAAAAAAAAACATGTTAAACACCGTTAGAATGTAACGAAAACATTGAGGAGAGTTTGAATGACTGAAATGTTTAGAAATTCGTGAATGGGAAAATCAACTCCTTGTAACTCTTCTTGTGTACTGTCTCGGGTACCTGCATAGGTGTGCATCGTCGCTGGCAAAATCGGTTTCATTTCAGGGTCTCATATGCCAGCACCTTTGCCACACATGTCAGTCGGCGCGCAACGCTGGCAAGGGAGTGAGAGTGTGGATTTCTTATATTTTCACATTTATGATTTAAGGCTCATAGTGGTTTGGACATTATCTGCAGGCAGGACCAAGACATTCGTCGAACATCATTGTAGATTTAATGTGATTTAACAACATGAGTAGAGGATGGACAAATGCATGTTATAATATATGGGGTTTGAACGGCTGAGTTCCATATGCATAAGCCTTGCATGTTCAATTGACGCACGACACACCCAATAAATTACAGGGAAAGTATAGCTGGGGCTTACATGAAGTGTCATCAGAATACTGTATTTACACGCTTGAAGGAAGCCGGGTGGTACAGATACATTGTATAACGACTGTCGATGGAGTAATTGGGTCTGAAGCCAAGAAAGGATTTTGCAAAGATGTGTTTTAACATTAATCCTTATGCAGGAAATAAAACAAAACAAAAAAATCATTCCCCGGGGGGTCGGGTTAGCAAACGCGCTTTTCCCCGGGTCGGGTTAGCAAACACCATTTTCCCCCCGGGAGTCCCGGGTTACACCCATTTTTCCCCCGGGGTTCCAACCTCCTTTTCTCGCGGGGTTCATTTGATTTTCAGACGCAACACAAACATGGAGATAATTTCTTTTGGGGGGTGTGGGTGTGGAGATTTTGTGGGAGGGAACAGCTTGAACCTTGCCTGATTCTGAAGTTCTAACATCAAATTTGGGGCCTCGAGGTGCGACACGGTTCGGCCGTGAAGAATAACAAACAAACAAACTCAAACACTTGAAACTTTATGATTTGCTTCATTCTATCTTCACACAATCTTCATTTGAAACACTGAAATATTTCTTACAAACTAACAGTACAAAGACAACTACGACCCTAACCTACTTATTGTTTGCTTTGATAATCACTACAAACTATTTGTTTCGAGACAACTAACGACAGACAAACTCCACGAGTACAATATTCGCGAGCTTGTCTAATCGCGTATGCGATGCACGTCGAAACTTTTCTTCATCCTCGTGCGAAACTTTCCAGGTTGATTGCAAGTTTTGCCTGCCAAGGCAGAATGACCGTGTGAAGGTCTACTGTATACTCGGTTCTTTTGTGTGAACGGGCGAGCGGACAGTTTCCCCATGATTAGTAGCTTTCATTTCGCAGGATTCAATGGGGTGGACTGAGCAAGTATTTGCAGGTGCTCAAAAATATTAGGAGTCTTGGCACGTTTGGAAAATGCCGCCAACACTCTTGAACACGTCCAGCAGCAAACCTCGTGAACGAGTCCCTGGCTGTAATTTCTCAGCAGACACCTCACCTGTATACTGCAGGGCAAGAAACGAACAAAAGCAGCAATAGAAGAAGGTGACATATTACTTCGGCCCTTGTGCTTCACAGATCAATAGCTGATTATATGCTATCAGTACCGATAACATTGCTTTACACAGTTACATATATTCAGTGAATGATTCAAACTCCTTCACCGAAACGGTGGAGTAATTTCTACTCTCATAGTCTGATAATACAGGACTGTGTAATATTTGTTAGGGATCTGGTCGAAGGGGTGAATGGGAATATATTAGATGTTATTTATGCGTGCATGTTCGCATAAGTGTGATGTGATGACTAATATTTTTGAATAAGAGTTGAGGCTAAGTGGAAGCAACGAGAACCTGAACGGATCGGAACAAGAACTAAAGGAACAGCAAAAGAGAGGGGAGAAGCAATTACAATAAGGGTTGAAGGAAAAATTGAGGAGCTTGCGAAATAATAGCTGTGGGGAGGAATGAGGGGTTGGGGAAGATGCACAGGGGAGACAAGAATGGATACAGAGCTAACTCTCAGGAAGGAGAAACTGGAACATTGGAAGGAGGTGGGTTTTGGGGGTGCTTACAAAGGTAGAAAAGATCATGGTTTTTGGATGGGGGATAATTGAGATGGTGTGAACGGTGTCTTGAAGACATGGAGGCGAAGAATGGGATTGAAGAGAATGTTGAAGTTAGTTCCAGCAGGCAGGAAGAAAGGAACGGAGAAGTGGAAGTCTTGAGCAGTGTTCTCGATTTTGGAGTAATACACTAAAGGGGGTGATGTGGTACATGTGTGTCTGCGAACTGAGGAGAACAAAGCACGGAAAGAGCATGAGGTGGCAACACAGAAAGGAGGCGATAGAAGACAGAGAGACACGGACCTGTCTGTGATTGGAAAGTGATAGGCCCGAGAACTTAACTTAGTCGCCGGAGTTTTCGCAATGATCTTGAAGGCGCTTGGGTTTCATGGCGTGAACTGAGCAAGGTGGCGAGGCAGGAGGGCAAGTCCGTAAGGGAGACTTCGTACTCCGCATCAAGCTGGCAGATAGAAGGCGCTTGTAGGTGGAATCGGATTCATGAAGTAGTGGTGAGATGTGTATTAGTTTTAATTCCACAAATGTCTGTTTCTCGACAGATATTCCCCTGACCATACTTGCAACTTGCCGTGTGAATTTTTTTTTCTGACTTGTGCTCGATCTAGATATAATAATATGTAAGGCGTCGAGGAGGGGTCCATCTAATGGACGTTCAAAGACTTTTTCGCTTCGACGGCGCCCCGCCTGGTTAATCCGGAGTCAGACGCTGCAGGTGTTGGTCACGGTGCAAACACTCTTCAATTTTTTCAATTGTTGTCGTTGTCAGCATGCCACATCCTAAGAACGCCAATTTTTGCTTCTCAAGGGTGAGAAGGAGTGGGACTGGATCCATTACCAAACTGGGCGACTGTTCGCGTCGCGTGCTCCATGCCCGTTTAATGTGCTGGGGCAACAAGTGTCGTAGGTCGTAGCGAAGCTTTGGCTTCTCCGGGGGGGAGGGTGTCCGTCTTCCCTTCCTCCTTTCTATACATAATACTGCTCAGGCTTTTCTGTGTGGTATTTTTTAACAGCGGGTTTTCTTGGTCGTATACATAATTATCCGAGGAAATATGCTCTTCTGGGGAAATATGATCCAAGGAATAAACAGTTGGGTTTCGTTTTGAGTGCATTCTAGCGGGGAGGTTGAGACTGTGTGGTTGCCCTGTTGTTGGCTAAAGGTTATGGTGACTGTCTTGAGGTCTTAGGGTCTTGAAGTTTTGAGCCTGTAACACACCAGGTTAAGGTTGACTTCGCCTGCTTTAAATGGCGAGGTTCGGAAAATTAGTATCATACTCACTGTATAGGGCACTGTGGAGAGCCGCGCTTCAGAAATGATGAAACTTCCAGAAAAAACAAAGAGTCCATTTCAACTTATCATGGTGAAACGACCGAAACTTACCGAATTCTGTCATGTACAGCAAGCTTTGGCGAAGTACACTTCTGAGGGAAATCTGTCGGCTTGCAGTAATACCCTACAGAATTCGCCGAAGGCAACACACCCTGTATTAGTGGAGCTGAGGTCATTTGGGACGCAAGCATGGAATAGAAGAGGTTAAGGACTGGAGAAATATGGCTGTGAGAATATTCGCTTTTAATAATCAGATATTGGCGATGGTGTGGAGATGATGAGATGAGGAGGATTCGTGGCATGATGGTTGATGATGATCGATAATGTTAATTTGTTAGAGGTTGTTGGGGAGGGGTAGAATTTTACCTTGAAGCAGAAGGAGAGGATGGAGTCGTATGATTGTGTACGAGTAGTTTTGCCCGTAGGATGTGATAAGTAGAGGACGTTAGCTTAAGGATTGTCTTGTTTGAATGTGCACCATATGAGGGGATGTGCATTGTATAATTAGTTGGGGATTAAGGTTAAAAAAAAGTTGCAGATAAAACCTTTGTATGTTCACGGATGAGGCGCCTGAATTGAGGCGAAGTAAAGAGAGAGAAGGGAGAGCTTGGATCGCTCGCATAAGAAGGGGAGCTTTTCGTGCTCGCGACAGGGCGGAGTTATGAACGCATACCCTCCCGCCCGGAGGGGCTGGAGTTTTTGTTGCCGAGAGGGTGCAAGTTTTTAAACACTCTCGTGAGAGATGGAGAGAGTATTTGGAGTGTCGGTGAGGAGGATTGGGATGAACGTGGAGAGTAGGTAATCATCTAGCGAGAGAAGGAGATCGTGTGCAAGAGGTAACGGTTTGCCTTATATGTGATGCGCTTCTGCTTGCTTGTTCGGTTCGACCTTACGCCTACTCCATCGGCTGCTCCTCATTTTTAGTCGTGCTTCTGCCTGTTCATCATCCCTGGGTAATGCCCTATGTGTTTCTTTGTTATCCAAACAGCAGAGTGAGGCTTCCTCCGGTTTTTTTTCTGTTCCGCAACCCTGTCTGTGCTTGAATCCGGTGTGTGAGCCATGAATTTTATTTGCTCAATGGCGTGGATCGGCTCGCTATTGTTCAAAGCATCTCAGCATGTTCATTGCGGTGCCAGCAACCCCTTCAGTAAAACTACAAATCACGATAATGTTCACTTCATGCTTTCATTCTCTTTTTCCCGCATTTGGAACAAATTCCAACACTGCTCTCATGCCTTTCTTCCTCAGGCTTCAAACAGCTGGTTCACCACATCTCCCGCATACAAAACTCGATCATCTACCCCGTATCAGCCAAACCACTCTTCATTCTCCTGTTTCCTTCCTGAAAGTTCCTGGAGTGTCATACTTGTTTCCGCTGTATACCAGCCCCATCCTCTGATTTACAGATCTTGTTCTGTCCACTGTTTTGTGCTTCTCCTCTGACTCTTGTCTTCTGTTACCTTATTCGTAGCGTTCCGTGTGTTAGCTCTCATACGAGACTTGACAGTGTACACAAAAATAAGGAAATATAAAAATATATAAAAAAGACCCGAGAGGCAGGCGGCAAGGATGCCTGATTGAGGATATTATTAAATACAGGTGTTATTATATTCAAAAGGGGTGTTTTTAATGAACACAAACACATTTTTCACTCTGCCTCCTTGGAGTTCGCTTTGTAATGCTGCAAAGTTCTCAGAGATACATTTTTATGGTTTTGGAGTATGCAGGAGACGCACACACACACCACGTGAACATTAATATAGTGTGTGATCTTTGTCCCCCTTTCTTTCCACATCAACGCGTCGTCTCCACCGTCGCGATACATTCCTGGCTGGTTATTTTGTTATTTTCTTGGGGATAAAACCGTTGGTATGTGAAATAATTAAGATCTCGTGTGCTTCTTAGATTCCGCGTGCGCAAAAGCCACATTGTTTGGAGCGGCAGTCAGGGAGAGAAAGCGCAGTTTTGGTCATCCGTGCCGCGTCGGTCTCATCAGTGTGAACGACGACAATAATAATAATGGTGATGATGATGATGATGATGATGATGATAATGAGATGATGATGATTTATATAGTGAGTGAAAACCAACCACGAGTGCGGTCCATCGTCGACCTTGATCCCACAGAATCAGCAAGCCTGATGGGTCGTCAGGTAGAACATTCGATTAAAGTTATTGTTCAAGCAGAATCATTAAAATGTTTTTTTGTTTGTTTTGCATCGTTGAAAAGAAGTAAGAAGTAAAAATTACGAATTGTGGGAGATGATGATGATCATCATGCATATGTGATTGGTGATGATGATGATGATTGATTTATAGCAAAGTGAAGAACATGCGGTGTTGTGCTCTTGAAGGTATCGCCACAGAACCACGCAGGCTACACCTGAGGGTTGCGAGTGCAGGTAGAACAATTTGATTTAAGGATATATTGGGGTTGGAGCTGAATCCATTAAAATCGTTGTTGAATGCAGATTGGAGAAATATTAAGAAACAAGTGAAGGTTTTATTCAAGCTTTCAGCAAATTAATAATATATTAATATATTACTTTAAAATTATATTAAGATTAATATTTAATAAATTTATTAATTATAATTTATATATTTTATATATTTATAACAATATTTGTTTAACCAATAATAATATTTTAAATTATAATTATTATAATTTAAATGTTATATTATATTTAAAATTTTAATAAAAATTTATTTATTTATCATTAATTATTAATTTTAATTAAATTATATCTATTTATTTAAAAAAAATTATTTATATATTTATAATTTTGATATATATTGGAATATATATAAAATTTATTTATATAATTAAATATAAATTTTTTAAAATTAATATATTATTTATAATATGTAAAATTATAATATAAATTTATATATTATTTAATAATTATAGATTAAATGTAATGTTTAATTTTTTAATTTTTGAATTATTTTAATATTTTTTTTATTTATTAGTTAAATTACAAAATTATATTTATTTATAATGTTAATATATATATTTTACATTTTTATTTTAATATATTAATTAATAATTTCAATATTAAAATTAATAGATTAAATAAAATATATATTATATTAAATAAAATAATTAATTTTATAATTAATTTAATGTATATATTAATTTTATTTTATATATAAATTAAAAAATAAAAATTTAAATTTTTATAATTTAATAAAATTTAAATTTTATAATTTTATTAAGTAATTTAATTTTATATTTATTTTTTAAATATAAAATTATTATTAATTATAATATATTAGTATATATTTTATATATAATTATAATACATATATAAAAGAGTTTTATTATAACATTAAATATAATATATATATTTCTAATAAAATATATATATTAATTTTATTATTATATAAATTATATTATAAAAAATTAAAATAAATTTTGAAATTTTTATAATATTTTTTTAATTATATAAAAATATATTTTTTTAAATTATTATTTTTATTTATTATAAATTATAACTATAAAATAATTTTTTGTTTATATTTTTAAATATTAAATAATATATTTTATTTATTTTACTATTATTATAATAAATGTTAATAAAAATTATAATTATATATTATAATATTAGAATTATTATTAAAAATTTTAAATATTTATTAATTAAAATTCATTTTATATATTATTTTTTAATTTTATATTATTTATATATTTATATTTAAATTTAAAAATAAGTACATATTTTTATAATTTGTTATTATTTTTTTTAATAATATATAATAATTATAAATTTAAAAAAAATATTTTTAATAATATTTGATATAATTTATAGTCTTTTATTTAATTTATAAAATTATTAAATAATTTTTATTTTTATTTTTAATTATATTAATATTAATATTTTGTATATTTATAATTATAATTTTTAATTTATTAATGATAATAAATTTTTATATTATATAATATATTAAAATTAATAATAATTAAATATTTATTAATCTTATAATTAATATTATAATTTATTTAATGCATTAATAATTTTAAATAAAATAATATTATTTTAAAATTTTAATAAATATTTATTTAATTATGATATTTATAATAAATATTATAATTTTTAGAAATTTAAATTTTGTATAATAATAAGATATATATTATTAAAATATCTTTAATATATATATTAATTTATAAATTTTAATATTTTTAATATTTAAAACAATAAAAATAATATAAGATATAATATTAATATTTTTTATATTTGTAATTAAAATTATATATTAATATAGATATAAATTGTAATTATAGTTTTTAGTATATTTTTATTTATAGATAAAATCATATTTTTTATATTGAATTATTTAATATATTATTATAATTATTATATAATATAATAAAAAATAATATATTAAATTTTAATTATTGCTTATTTTATATAATAAATTAATAATAAATATATAATTATTATATTATTTAAGTTATTAATTAATTATAATTTTATATATAATTTAACTTTATATATAATAATAAATAAATTTTTTTTATATGAATAATATTTTATAAAATATTTATTTAATATAATATAAATTTATATGATTAATATTATTAATTATTAATCTTAATATAAATATTATAATAAATTATTATAATAATATTTAATAATTTAAAATTATTATTATAATTTGTTTAAATATTTAAATAGTTTATATTTAATTTTTTAATATTATTTATTAAAACTATAAATAAAAATAAAAATATAATATTATATTTTTTAATTAAATATAATATTAAATATTATATAAATTTTTTATATAAATGTATATATATTAATAATTATAAAAATTTAATATATTTTTTAATTTTTTATTAATTATAATATTATATTTATTTTAATAAAATATTTTTTAATTGGTATATATTTTCTTATATAAAATTTTTTAATAAATATAAATTTGTTTTTAATAAAATTTATATAAATTTATTATTATAATTTATATAATAATAATAAAATATATTTTATATATATACTTATTAATTTATTATATAATTTAATTTTAATTATATTTTATTTTATATTTATATAAATAATTTTTAAAATTATAAATAAATTTAAATTCAATAAGTTATATTTAATATTTTAGTATTTAATAATATTATAATATAATATATTATATAATTTTTTAATTTATTTTAATTAATATATTTTATTTATAATATATTTAAATATAATTAATAATTTTCTAATAAATTATTTTATTTTTATTATATAATTTTTATATTTACGTAATTTATATTATTTTATTATATATTTTTTATTATTATGATTAATTTAATTTGATTATTAATTTTTTTAATTATATTTAAATTTTATAATTTTAATTAATATTATATATAACATGTATTATTAAAATTATAATCTTTAAATATTATTTTAATTTTTTTGTTTTATTTAATATTAATTATTTAAATTTTATTATAATATATTATGAATTAATTTTTTTTTTTATAATTTTTATTATATTAATAAATATATTATTATAATTTTTAAATATATAATATAAATACTAATAAATTTATAAATTGTTATTTAGTAATTAATATTATTTTTAAATATATTTTTATTTTTATTTAATATTATTTATTTTATTTTAAATATTTAATTATTTAATATAATAATTTAATATTTATTAATAATCAATTATATTGTATTAAAATTAATAATTTATAATATCTAATATAATATTAAATATTTTATATATAAATTATATATAAAATTTAAAGTTAATATATATATGTTTATTTTTTTTAATAATTTTTTTTAATATTGAAAATACATAATCATTAATATAATATTTTTAATAATTTTAAATTTTATAATATCATATATTAATTACAATAAATTTTTTTTAAAAATTAAATAAAAAATATATATTTAAATTTTATATTATTTATTTAATAATATAATTTAATTTCTATTTAATTTATATATAAAATTTTTAAATTTTAATATTAAAATATTTTAAGATATTAATTTATAAAATTTTTAATTTATATAGATTAATATTTTATTATATAATAATATTAAATAAAAATTATATAAATATATTATTTTTTATTTATTTTTGAATTTTATAAAATAATTGATTTTTTTATTAATACAATATTAAATAAAAATTATTTTTTAATATATTTATAATTTTTAATTTTTAAAAATTAAATTTTTATTATTTAATTATTTTATATATTTTTTTTATTTCTATATTTATATAATAATATTTTTATATTAATAATATTATTTAAATTTTTACAATATATTATATTAATTAATATTTTATATATAAATTTAAAATTTACATATATTAATTTTTTATATGTATAATAAATATTAATAAATTTTTTTTTTTTAATTAATTCTTTTTAATATTATATATTTATATATAATTTTATAATTTTATAATTAAAATAATTTTTTATTTTTTATTAAATTTTTTTTTTTTAAAATATTATTTTATATTTATTTAATTATAATAATAAAATTATTAATATTACCTTAGGTAATATTTATTATAACATTTATAAATATTTTTCATTTTAATTAATCCATAAATTAAATAATTATTTTTATAATATAATAATTATTTATTTATTTTTATAATTATAATTATTATAAATATATATTATGTTTTAATAATTTATTTAATTATATTTTATTTTTTATTATTTTTTTTCTATTATTATATAATTAAAATATTTAAATTAATAATATATAAATATTTATAATAATATTTTAATTTTTTATATTAATTTATATATTAAATTAAATTTTTATAATTAAATAATTATTTATATATAATTAATTATTTATTAATTAATTATATTAATTTATTTCATTTTTATTTAATTTTTGATTTAATATTTTTAAATAATATAAATTTATAATTATTTAATTAATTATTTATTAAATTAATAATATTATTTATTATAATTATTTAAGTAATACAAATATATCTATTAAATTATTATAAAAATATTAAAATTGTTATTAATATAATTAATAAATTTATAGATTATATTTTATATTATTTATTTATTTTTTTATAATATAATTATTATAATTAATTTAAATTAAAATTTTTTATAAATATATATTATTTTAATATTTAATAATATATTAATAATTTATTTATTTATATAATAATTTATAATATATATTATTTTTAAAATAATTTATTTTTTTATTTATATTTAATATATTATTATAATATATATAATTAATTATTTAATAATAAATAAAATTAATATATTTTTATTATATTAATAAATAATATATTTTTAAATTATTAAAAGTATTTATTAAAATATTTAGTTATTTATTTTTAATAATAAAATTATATTAATATTATATATTATTATAATTATTTAATTATTTAAAAATTTTATTTTTTTAAATTGTTTTATTAACTTAATTATTATATTTATAATATTTATTTTTATTATAATATATAATAAATAAATTATTTTATAATTATTTAAATAAGATTAATATAATATTAATTTATATTATAAGAAATTTATTAATATTTTTATAAATGATTTATCTTAAATTTATTATTTTAATTTTAATTTTATTAAATTTTTTAATATTACTATTTTATATTTAATATTCAATATATAAATATTTTTTTAAATTAATAAATTATATTATTTATTATTGATCTAAATAATTTATTATTAAATTTTTAAATTAATATTTTTAATATATATTAAATTTATTTTTAAAATTAAGAATAATATTAAATTTATTTTTTTAATTAATTAATTTAATTTATTATTAATTATTAACTTTTATTTTAATTATTAATTAATTTATTTTAATTAATTAAAATTATAATTTAATTTATATAATAAATTTGTATTTATTTTATTTATTTAAATAAGTAAAATAAATAATTTAATATTTTAATATATATTTAATTATAATATAAATTTAATTGTTTAATATTAATTATATCATTTTTTAGAATAATAAAATTTTAAGATTATATTATATTAATATATATTATTATATATATTAATTAATAATTAAGATATTGAATTTTTTATTATAATTTAATTTTTAATAATATTAATATACTTTATTTTATTTTATGTAAAAATTTTATTAATTATTAAACTAAATATAATAATAAGATTTAAATTTATTTATATATATATAATAAATTTTACTATAAATATATTTTATTTTATTTATTTTTTAAATTAAAAATAGACATAATTTTATAATAATGAATTATTTAATTTTAATAATTAATTATTATTATAATATTATAATTTATTTTAATTTTTTAAAATAAATATATTAATAAAAATAATTTTAATTAATTAAATTTATAATATTAATTTTTTTATAATAAATTATTTAATTATAATATAATTTTTATATATTTATATATATTATTTTATTTAATATATATAATAATTTTTATTTTTTTTTTAGTTTATATATAATATTTAATTAATTTATTTATTAATTTTTAATATTGTATTTTTTATCATATTTTATAATAAAGATTATAATATTAATTATATTTTTTTATATTTAAATAAATAATTAATTAATTATATTATATTTATTTAAATTATTATTTTATTTATTATAATGTATATTTATTTAATATTATTAATATTATAAAAAAATATTTTAATTATTTACTTATATAATAATTAATATTATATTAATTTCAAATTATTAAGAAAATAAATAATTTTTTAAATTAAATTATATTTTTAATAAGAATTTTATTATATGTTAATAATATATATTAGAATAAATATTATTATATATTTATTTATTTTTTTTATAATAATTAATTTTAATTTTTTATATTATTTATTATTTTATTGAATAATTTTTTATGATTATTAATGATTTATTAAATAATTATTTATATACATTAATAATTATCTATTATTTAATTCTATTATTAATAAATTTAAAATTATATATAAGTTATTATAATATTCATATTTTATATATTTTATAATTTATTAATATTTTAAATAATAATTTAAAAAATTTATTAAAATTTTATAATATATAAAATAATATTTTTATTTTATATTATTTTATTATTTTATATTATATTTTATTTGTATTTATTTTTTAATAATTATTTTAAATAAAAATTATTATTTTTTACTATTTTTATTTAATTATTAATATAATTATAATAATATATATTATATTTATAATTTTTAAATTAATAAATTAATAAATTTTTTTTAATATTATTAAAATAATATTTAAATAAATAATTAAATATATTTTTATATAATAATATATTTAAATTATTATATATTATTTTATAATGTTTATAAATATAAATTTATTATAATATAAATAATTTAATTATTTTTTTTATAATATATTATAAATTAATATATATTTGTATATTTAATTTTATAATTAATAATGTTTTTAATCATTATAAATTTTACATAATTATATTATTTTAATTTATTTTAAATTTTTTTATTATATATTATTATTTATTATATAATATAAATTTTATTAATTATTATAATAATGAATTTTATAAATTATATATTATATATTTAAAATTAATATTTTATTTTAATATTTTTTAATTATATTTATATATTATTTTATTTATTATTTTTTTATAATATTTATCTATTGTTATATTAAATTATATTAATTTAATTAATTTTAAATTTTTATTTTATTATTTATTATTATATATTAAATATAAAAATTTAAAATATTTATTTTTTTTTTAATATTTTATATATTTAATTTATTTATTTATTATCAAATATTTTATTTTAATAAAATATAATAATAATTAATTTTTAATATATGATTTAATTTTTAAGTAATTTTTTTATTAATATAATAATTAATAATATTATTATTTAATTATTTTATTTTATATTTAATTAGTTTTTATAACATATTATTTATTATATATATTATATTTAAATAAATTAAAAATTATAATTTTTTGTTATTAATAGTTAACTTTAATATTTATTAAAATATATTTATTTATTATTTATTATATATTAAAATTAATAATAATTCTAAAAATATTAATAATTTAAATTAAATATTAATTATAAATTTAAATAATTTATTTTTTTTAATTTATTTTTATATTTTAATATTTAAATTTATAGAATATAAATATTGTTAAATAATTATAAATATGTTTATTATATTTTTAATATATTTAAATATAAATTATTTTTAATATTTTTATTATTTATATTAAATAATATTAATAATAAAATTGTATATAATTTATTAATATATATATTAATAAAGTTTAATAATTATTAAATTTATTTTATTTTCTATTATAATATAATTAACCATTAAAATAAAAATATTTTTAATTTAATATGAATTTATAATATAATATAATTTTTTTTAATATTTAATTTTTTTAGAAATGATATATATATATATTATATTTATTTTTATTTTAATACTATAAAATTTAAATTATATAATATTTAATATAATTAAATTATATAATATAGTTATTAATGAAATTTTATAATTATATATATTAATACTTTTTTTAATTATTTTAAATTATTTTAATTTTTAATTTTTTTTAAATTATATTATTTTTATTATTATTATTTATAAATTAAATATTGTTGTATAATAAAATAAATTAGTTAATTATAAGATTTATTTTATATTTATTAATAATTATTTATATGAGTATATTTTAAATTTTTATAAATTATTTATATTTAATATTTTTAAATAATTAATTTATATATTATATTTTTATAATTTAATATTGATATAATTATTATAATTAATATATATTTTAATTATTTTATATTTATTATTAAATATGTAAATAATTTTTTACTTAAATTATATTATAATTTTAAATATAATATTTATATATATATTATAGATTTTATTAATATTATAATTTTATATATTATTATATTATTAATTTATTAATTTAATTAATAATATTAAAAATATTAATAATTAATAATATATTATAATTTTTTATTATTAAATCATTAATTAATATTTTTATAAATATATATTTTATTAATTTTTTAATTAATTTTAAGAATTTAAATATAATTATTATATAATTAAATAATATAAAATATTATTTTTTTTTAATATTATATTAATATTATTTTATATAATTTAATTTAAAGTATTTTTTTATTTTTAAATATAAATTTATAATAATATTAATTATTATTTATTAATAAGAATTTATAATATTTTATATAAATTTAATTTTTTTATGTATATTAATATAATTTTTAATATCAATTAAATATATTATTTATTTTTAATTAATTATTAATTTAAGTAATATTTATTAATAATATAATATTTTTAATTATAATATTATTAAATATTTAATAATTTTAAATTTTTATTTATTTAAATATAAATTATAATAAATTTTAATTAATTTATAGTTAATTTTTTTAATATATGTATAAAAAAATATTAATATATTATTGATTATGAACTTATTATATATTATTAGTAAAAAATATTTTTTATTTTTAGTAATATTAAATTATTTTTATTATATATTAATATTAATAGATTTTTTTTTTATTTTTTATTTTTGTTTATATATAATATTAATTTTAAATATATTATTATAATTTAATTAATTATAATTTTAAAATAATATATTAATTATATATATTTTGAAATTTATTTAATTTATATATATTTATTATAAATTTTAAATTAATATTTATAATATTTATTAATTATTATTAATAATTTTATTATATTAAAATAATAAATAATTTATATTATATATTTAAAAATATAATTAATTATAAAAACATATTATTTAATTATAATATTATTAAATAATATTAATTTGAATTAAAAAATTATTATAATTATATATTTTATAATTATATAATTAAATTTAGATTATATTTTTTTTTAATTCTATTAATTAAAGTAAAATTTAATTAAAAATTTTTTTTAATTATTAAAATTAATTATTAATTTTAATAATTTAATAAATAAAATAAAAAAATATATAATATTTATAAACCCAATTTAATTTTAAATTTATTTTATATATAATTGATAATTAATATATAAATTCTTATTTAATTTAATTTTTAATATTATTATATTATAATATATATTAATTTAATATATATTTAAATATAAATTTTAAATGAATAATTTTAATTTTAAGTTTAAAAATATATATTTACTATTATATACTTATTTTTTTAATTAATAATATAGGTTTTAATTAATATTATTTACTAATATAAATTATTTTAATTTAATTTTATGTAATATATTTATCATTTATTAAATTATTTTATTAATTATTAGATAATTAATTATTTTGATATAATTTAATTAATTTATTTATAATTTATAAAATATATTATATAAAATTAATAAATATTAAAATTATTTTAAATTTTATATATTAAATTAAAATTGATTTCTTTTATTATATTTAATATAATATTTATAAAATTATTTACTTAAATTTATTTTAAAAATATATATTTAAAAATTTAAAATTAAATTTTATTATATATATTAAAAAATATATTATATTATAATATTATATTAATATATTAATTATTAATTAATATCATATATTTCATATTTATTTATTATGATAATTAATATTACTATTAAAATTATATGTTATTTGTAAAGTTAATTATATTAATAGATTATTTATTATATTTATTAATTTATTATTTATTATTTAAATAAATTAATAAATTTTTTATTATATTTATGATATTTATAATTAAATATATATCAATAATAAATTATAAATTAATTTTATTATATTTTAGAATATATTATATAAAATTGAAAATAATTAATTATTTCTTTAAATTTTAATATAAAAAATATTATTAATATTTTATATAATTTATTTAATTATATTATTATAAATATTATTTATTTTTATTTTTATATTACTAAATTTATATATAATTTTTATATAATTTAAATTGATTTAAATTAATATTAATTTATTATTATTATAAATTTAATTTTTATTATCGATTTTAATTAATTAATTTAATAAGTTTAATTATATTTTAATTTTTAATTATTATTTTAATAATAATTTTTATTTTATATTATAGTATTATTATATTATAATATAAATTACCAATATTTAATTTATTATAATTAAAATATTTTTTTATTTTAATAATATAATAATTTATTAATTAATTATTTTTTTTTTTATATATTAAATAGATTATTATATTAATAAATTATTAATTTTTTATTATTTAATATATAAATTTATTATCTATATTATTAATTTTTTTTTATATATATATATATAGTAATATAATATTTATAATATAATTAAATTTTATTAAATAAAATATTATATTAAATATTACTATTTTAATATATTTTATTAATCGATATATTTTAATATATAAAATTTAATTTTATATTTATATTATTTTATAATATTATAATTATAAATTTTTTAATTTAATTAAAAAATATATAATTAATTAATTTTTTAATAATTTTATTATAATTTATCAGAATATATATTTTATATTTTTTCATATTAATATAATTATTTTAGTATTTTTATATTTAAGCATTATATATTAATATTTATAAAATTATTTATTTATTTATTTATATATATATTATATTAATTATAATATAATAAATAAAATTTAATTTTTTTATTTTTATAAATATAAAAAATTATATTAAAATATTTAAATATAAGAATTATTAATAAATTATAATAAATTTTAATATTTATTATTAATATTATATTTTATTTTATTATATATTATATATTTTATTTAATTAATTTTATTTATATTTATAATATTTTAATTATTAAATTTATTTATAAAATTATATTATTATATTTTATAATAATTGATATTTTATAAAAATATACATTTTAATTTTATAATTATTAAATGTAATATTTAAATTATTTAAATTACTTTTAATTAAAATTGAAATTAAATTTAAATAAATAATTTTTTTTTATTAATAATTTTATTAAGTTATTATTTGTTATATAATTTTTATTATTTTTATTAATAATAATAAATAATATTAATACTTTATAATTTTTTATATTTTTTTTATTATCATTAACATTATATTATTTAATAATATAAATTATATATATATTTTATATAAATTTACATTTTATATTAAATTTTTATATAATATTATTTATAATTATTATAGTATTTATTTAATGAAAATTTTTTAATGATTAATTGATAATTTATTTAATAAAATATTAGATTTATTATATATATCATATTATAATAAATTTTACATGTTATTATATTTTATAATAATTGTAAATGAATAATATAATTAATATTAATTTTAAATTTAATTAATTTTTATAAATTTATTATTAATAATTAATTAATATAATAATATACAGAAAATATTTAATTTATATATAAATTTTATAAATTTTTAAAATTTTTATTATAATATCGTAATATATTTAAATTTATATACATATATTTATATTTCAATATAATATTATGATTAATAAATATATTAATTATTATTATTTTATTGATTATTTAAGAATTAATATATATTAAATTATTCAATAAAAAATTTTATTTATAATAATATATTTTAATTTTAGGTAATATAAAAATAATACAATATAATTTTATTATAATAATGTAATATTTATTTTTATTTATTTTTATAAAATTAATTTTTAATAATATTATTTTTTTTAAATATATTATAATATAAAATTATTTTTAAAATATTATTTATAATTAAAATATTAATTATTTATTAATTTTTAAATATTGTATAATTTATTATAAATTATTTATTAATATATTTTAACTAAATTATTATATAAAATTTATTTTATTATATAAATTATATATTTTTATATATAATAAATTTATTTTATTTATATTTTTTTTTAATATTTAAATAAATTTAAATATAAATATATAATTTATTTCTATTATTTAATTTATATATTTAAAATTATTAATATTTTATATAATAATAGAAATAATTACCCTTAATAATATTTTTAATATAAATATATAATAATAATTTATTTTTTAATTATTAATTATATGATATAATTTATATTAAATTATTTTTTAAATTTTAATTTTATATTTATTAATATTATTTTTATTTATTTAATATATTATATTTATTATAATATATTATAAATAAATTTAATAATATTTTTATTTAATATATTTATTAATTTAATATATAATTAATTAAATTTTAAAATATTATTTATAATATTGCATATAAATTATTAATATTATTATAATACTTTTCTTATTTTATTTTTTTTTATATATTAATTTTTTTTATTAAATTATTTAACATTTTTAATAATATTAATTATTAAAATTTTAATATTATAAAATAAATTTAATTTATTATTATATATTTTATTTATTTATAATAAATAATTATAAATTAATTTATATTTTATATTTATAATATAATTATATGTTAAATATAATTATTTTTATAATTAATTTTTATAATTATTAATGTTATATATATTAATATTTTAATTTTTAAATTATAATTTATATAATAAAATATTATAATTAATTAATAATATTATAAATAAAAAATAAATATTTAATATATTATTTAAATATTATATTATTTTAATAATATTTTTTTAATATATATTTTTATTAATTATTTACTTATATTTTTTTTTAATTATATTATAAAATTTATTTAAATTTTTTTTTATAAAATTTAATATTTAAGATATAATTATATATATTAAGATTGATTTATTATAATTTTTTATAAATTTTTTTAATTTTTTAATTAATTTATCTAAAATTTAAATATTTTTATTATTTTTTATTGAAATTATTATTATTAAATTATAATTAATTATTTAAATAATATCTTATAATAATTATTTATTAATTTTTATATTAATAATTATTTAATACTTATTTTAATATTATATTAATTAATATATATTATATAATATATTACTTTTATTATCTAAATTTATATATTAATCTACATATTATATATATAATTAATTAATTAATAAATAATTTTTATTTAGATATAAAATTTATTAATCGAATATATTATATAATATTACCAATAAAATAATTTTTTATTATTAATATAAATATATATTTATATAGTTTTTAAATTTAATTATTTAATTTATTATATTATTTATTAAATCAATAAAATAATTAAAATATAATATTATATAATTTAATATAAAATGTTTTTTATATTATAAATTTTTTTTTTTTTTATAAAATTAATTATTATAAATTAATATTATAATTAATAAAAAAAATTTAAATAATATAATTCTATATTAATTATTAATAATATTAATTAATTTTAAAATTAAATAATTTTTTGGTATTTTTATTTTAATTTAATAAATTTTTATATATTATATTTTTATTTTATAATCTTTATTTTTATAATATTTTAAGTTTTATTATTTTTTATTATAATCCATAATTTATATTTTTTTTCAAATTATATTAATTATATATATAAAATGTACTATTTATTATTTTTTTTTTTTAATTAAGATTATTATATAATTAATTATAATATTTTTTTTAGTATTATTAATTTAAATTTAAAATTTATTATAATTTTTTTATTAATTTTAATATAAATATTAATATTTATTAATAAAATATTAAAAGATTTAAATCTTTTAATTTTTAATTTTTAATTAATATTAATATTGTTTTCATTTTTAATTTATTTATATTATATAATATATTTTAATTTATATAAATAATTATATTTTATATAAATTATTTATTATAATTTTTATAATATAATTTTATTTTTTGAAATTTTTATATTTTTAATAATGTATTTTTTCATTATATAATTAGATATCTAAATTTGAAAATTTTTTAAATTTATTATATAATATTTATAAATTTTATTTATAAATTAATCAATATATTATAATATATATTATATCTTTTTAATTTAATTCAATTTTTATTATTAAATATTATATATTATATAAATTTTAATTTTAATATATTTATTAATATTATTATATTATATTTTGATTTATAATTATAATAATTAAATTTATATATAATATATTTAACATATATTAAATATATAATGATATTAATAATTATATATGATAAATGATGATTAATTTCTTATAAATTTATAATTTACCCTATTAAATTATAATATAAAATTTATTTAAATTATTATATTAATATAATTTTATTTAATATTAAATAGAAATAATATATTATTATATTTTATATTTTTAATTTATTATTATAAATAATTATAAAATTTTTTATTTTTAATTTTATTTAAATATTTTTAAATAATTTAATAATTATTAAAATATTTATTTTAATTTATATAGTTTATATTTATTCTACAATATTATTTAAATATATAATTTTTATTTTCCTATATATATTTTTAATTATTATTTAAAAAAATTATTTATTTTATTTATAAATTATTATTTTTTATTATTATTAATTATTAAAAAATCATATTTATTTTTTTAATTTATAATTTATTTATTATAAATCGTATATAAAAAATTTTTTATTTTTTAATTATATTATTGATTATATTTTAAATTTTTTTTTTATTTTTAATAAAATAAAAAAAATTTTATTTTATTTACTATTTCTTCAATTTTTTATTAAATACTTTAATTTATAATAAATTTTATTATTTTTAAATATTTTTGATTATTTTAGTTATTAATAATATTAATCATAAAATTTTTAATTAAATATATATAATTAAATAAAATTAAAGTTGATTATATTTTAATTAATTATAAATTTTATATAAATATAATTAGTATAATAATATATAATATTATGTAGATTTTATTTTTTATATATAAATACAATAATATTAATTTATATTTATAAAATTTTTTATAATATATTAATATTAAATAATTATTTATGTAATTTTTTTTTATATATTTATTTATTATTAATATATTAATTAAAAAGTATATTATATAATTTATTTATAATTTTATAAATAAAAATATTTTTTTATTTATTATAATAATTTTATAATAAAATTTAGTATAATAATTAAATTATTTAATAAATTAATATAAAATATTAAATTTAAATAATATAATTAAAATTATAATTATATAAACCTTCTCGAGCACCAGCACCACAGCAGCCTGAACTGCTGAGCCTGCTGCAGGTGGAGACCACGGTCCATATTGAGGGCCGCCATCCAAACAACATACTGTTACGGTTGTTGGAGGTAGATGGAGGAATTTCAGAGGAAAGTTAGGATTGA
>JAXMNL010001176.1:0-22408 GCA_035128595.1 Eptatretus atami
AAAAAGAGAGAGATCACAATCGGCCTACACCGCGCAGGATAGGGTTGTTCGCCAAACTCGGACCTACCCTAAGTACTGCGCGGGTAGTTAACCGAGGCGATCGTACTCGCCGCTGGCCGCTAGGACACGAACCGCTTTAGCGGTCCGTTCGCGTGCTTCAGTGATACCGAGCGGTGTTATCAGCCGGCCCCGATGGACGTGATTATTTTGCCGGTGCTTACACCCCTTCTACAATTCCTTCCGTGATGCAAGAATGGAACTTTCAAACAAAGGAAGGACGGCAACGAAACGGGGAGCAGTTTCGACAAGTACATTTATTCGCACACTCAGACAAGGCAAGCACGTATTTCACAGCCATACAGTAAAGAATGCAAATTTACAAAGCAAGGCTAATGAAAGTAAGAATAACAACCGAATAAAGCAATGTTTATTTTACATCACTTTAAACAGTTTTTCTACTTTACAAGACAACGTGCGCCAACAACACGCATTCACACAAAGCAAAGGAAGACCCCCTCTAAAGGCAAGGGAGTCAAGACTGGGCTCGTGGGCCTGAATGCGCGTGGACCTGGATGAGGCGGCCAGGTTCCACGAGACCGAAGGGTCCTACCGCGGCGCTCGTGGCGCGAAATGGCGGGCAGCCGCAATGTCAGCGTAGCTGCGCCTGCGTCGCGCCCCTGGCGTGGTCGCGAGCGCTCATCCGGCGCTCCCCGTCTGCCTTTTCCCTGTCGGCTTCCGAGCTCCCGTCCACCGACTCGACTGCCCGCGCCGACACTGCAGACTTGACTTCTTCTCCCGCACTCCGCGCTGCCACTCCACTGCTCCCACTTGGTTCCTGTGACTTTTCTGCCGACGTACGCACCTATTCTGCACGCCCTGCCTGCCGCGAGCTGCGTTGTGCTCGCCGCTTATTATAGCCCGGGGAGGGGCGTCTATGTAAAATTTCTGGATCACAGCGGTTCGGAGTGCATCAGTATTGGATGGATGAAAAGGGGGCGTGAAGCTTTCCTGATCCGCTTTCTTGAGGCGAAAGGAACGCATTCACAGACCCATGCACGACGTGTGGTGAGTAAAGGCGGAGGTGGTGGGATTTTGTGGCGGTCTTGATGGTTGAAGCGATGGCGGGTGGATTGGAAGTAAAAAATGGGGAGGTGCGGCGTCAAGTAGAAGTGCGGTGAAGCGATGTTTTGCGGGATGGAGTTGTTGAGAGGTAAAGAGGCGAGAGGGTGGTCTGTTTGAGTTGTTGGGGTTTTGGTCCAAAATAATGACGAGAAAAGAAAAACGGCTATCTCCAAGGATCGCAGCCGACGTGAACGACGGAAATTCCTCTAAACAACGGTGGGTGAAATCTAACTTACCACAATTACTTATCGTTATAACTGATCTAAGGACCGCTTATGGTGTATTGCGAATTTCCTCACAGCCGTAACACTACCTCCTCCCCTTTTTTACAGACTCGTCCGAGTGCCGAATTTTCGCTGTTGCCATCATGTGTAAGTTCTCCCCGAGTAACGTTTTAACCTTCGGATCCTGAGTGGACATCATAGGAATTCGTGTCCCCAAAATAAATAACCTTACGGGCTGAGTAACTAACTAAACAAACCCCTCCATACGCGAAACGTACTTAAATAACACTGCCGGCGCTAAGACATACATGCCGGGGGCGCAGCTCATATACCAATACACAACTAACTTAAGCCTATAATTTACACTAAACCCCATGGCGCAGGATCATGGACTTCTGGCCAAGAAAAACAACAGTCACAAGGCAGGGAGCCCAGGCTGCTTACACAGCAGTCAAGGCCTACCCCTATCTTAAACATGAATGCATCGTGAACAACAAACCGTGCACGGGCCGCACGGTGCAGTCCGGTTGCAGTGCCATCAGGGCAGTCCCTGCAATTGCGCGAGGATCCCTGGCGCACATGCAATGAACAAGAGGGGGGGGGGAGAATGAAACAGAAAGGGCTGGTGACAATGGGCATAGGGCATGGATGGCATAAGGTGGGCAGGCAAGGCATGGCGTGACAAGGCCTGTAGCGAACACAGCCGGCAGATGAGGATGACCGCACAGCCTTGCAGTAAACACGCAGCAGACTGATCCGGCCGGCACAGGCCTTGCGCAACCACCAGCAGAACGATCTGGCCGGCACGGCTTGCAGCAAACACGCAGACGATCCGACCGCAACAGGCCTTGCAGCAAACAGCCGCCGATGAAGTGGCCGGCCTCTCCTTAAATGGAGGTGGTGGAGGGAGTGCGGTCGGTGCTGGCCCCTCGGAAGGCGGGCTCGGACCTCCCTACCTGTCTCCCTCCCAAACCTATCGCCTTTGCCTGTCTTCCCGTCCATACCCACCCCCCTTAATTTGTAAAACCCAATTTACCCGCAACTTTATTTTTTGTTTTATTGTTTTTATTTTTTACTTCCCCCATATAATTTCGTCATTCTAATCCCCCTTAATGTCTCTGTTCGCTAACCTATAGTCTCCTAGCCTACTCCACCCTCTTCCCTTCCCGGAGGGAATTTAAGGGAGAGCCTAGCATCCTGTGTTGAGGCCCAATCTAAGCCTCAGAATGGCCTCAGACTTCAGCGATCTCTAACCCAAAGATGGGTCCAGCGACCCACAGATGAGAGGCGAAGGGATGGATGGTGCGGAGGGTACACTTTCCTTAATCTAACTACGCTAACCATTTAACTTTTAAACTACCCCGGGGCTTTCAACAGCACCTCTCGCTTAACTGTCGGTTTCTATCACCCAGATTCCCGTCGCCTGTGTTGGTGTCCTCGCAATTCCGGGCCATGCCCTCCATTTTCTTCCCGTGCCCTCAACGGTCTCAACGGCTGGGACGCGTGCTCCCTTGGCGGAACTACCTCTGCCGATTCTCCTAAGATGGCACCCCCGGGCACTACACTGCCTCCGAGCCTACCAGCTCCCTAAACACGGGGAGTGCCCTCCCTGGCGACTCCCTGAAACGCTCACGTGTGCAGGCTGGCGCCCCCCGGGCCCTTTCCGAGGGTCACCCGTGCCCACGCACTGCCACGCGGCCTATGGCGCCCGGGCCCCCACATCATGCGGGCGCACCCGTGCCCCTACCCTATCCCGGCCCCCATGGGCCCTTGGCCTACCGCGGCCGAGCTAGCGCGGTGCCGGGGTACCCACTCAGCGATACTCACCTTTCGAGCCACGCTCCAGCCCGTCAACAGGGCTCCTGCACCCCTCCAAATGGTATCGAGCAGACTTTCCCACCAACACAAACGACCTCCATTTGTCAATTTGACTATAGCCCCCTAACATCACTCCACACTGACCCGGGGTCCCTTGGGCGGGAGTCCACCCTCCCCAATCACTCTCGCACCATGCATACCACATTCATTCCATAACATACAGACCCGCTGGCCTCACTCACTCATCAAGCACATGTTTCCACTTTCCACACACACGCGCGAATCCTGGCATCCTTCTGACTACATCCCCTAACTACCTCGGCTCCCTCGTCATCTCTTACACTACAGCACGTTCTTTTAACCTACGAAGCCAAGCTACGTCCCCTCTACAGATCCAAAGTCTGTCACTGTCCTCAAATCTATAAAAATCATTTCCCCTCCTAAATCTGACTACAATCCCTCTAATAATCCATTCCAACGGGCTCCATGAGGACTTACCCCTGCCCCATGAAGCCGGTCCAGCTAAGCTAACCCATCCCCTAGCTAGTGCCATTCCTGTGGCCCCGGTCAGAGGGGTCTTCCACCCTCTGCCCAGGAATCCTGTTCACCCGAAAGCGAGGCTTGCTTTTTGTTGTTGTTTTTTAATGCGCGAGCACCAGCGCGGCAACTCGCAACCTGCGCTCTCTCCCCGTGACGTCATGGCAGCTGTTCACACACCTCGTCCCTCTTGGACGTACCATCCGCAGGGATACCCCTCCTGCGGATTCCAACCATACGTGCAGCATGACGTCACCCTGCGCATAACAAAAACAAGCCTCGCGTTTCGAGGGGTTCCCCACACGAACCATGTGCTCTACTCGTCGGACCTTACACACACGCCGCCGCGTGGAGAACCCATCCGTCCAATCGTAATCCAGCTACCTTTTGTCCATCCACGGGATCGGCAACATCCACCGCTGGCGTTTCCGGACCGGGCTTCACCCCCGCAGCGCGCACGTGGCGCCCTCGTGCGCTGCACGGCACGAACCTCGCCGCTGGTAAACCCGGCGTGGTCCCCAATGCAAACTACGGCTGCTACTCGGCCTTTGTCCCTCATTTGTCGCAGTCTCCGTTCCATATACGCGCACACCTACGTGTCACGACTCTCACACACCATGACATTAAACTCACTCTCGGAGATGCGGCTGCATGTTTGCGCATGCCCACCGTCATCTCCCTTAACACACAGCGACCTCACACACGCTGTCCTTTCACACCACCGTGCTTCACTCACGCACACCATAAACCACTGACACACGCGGTGACACTCACGCGCGGTGTCTCACTCATACACGGGCTTCCACTCACACCCGGAGTGTGGGAAGAGCCGCACCCCGGCAAACTCATGACCACACCACTCACACACGGGGGCGCACTCACATGCTGTGTTTCACTCACACACGGTGCTGCATCCACAAGACTGTTTCACTCTCACCCGGGGTCGCTTCACACACGCTCTTGCACCCACACCTTTCACCACACACTCACCGGACAATCACACTGGGGATTCGCGTCACAACTAAGGGTCCCGGGTCTCCATACCCCCCAACTGGCACGTGCACCGTTCGCAGCACTTGCCCCCTCAAACTCGCTTGACACGACGCGAACCCACCGGGTCGTGATCAGCTTCAAGGGAGCATTGCGTCTCCTCCCGTTCCTGAAGGAGGCTATCCGGCTGCTTGCAACCGGGTCACGATACAGTCTGCCAGCTCGCCCCCATTAAGCCTCGCTAACTCCATGTGGTGTGGTGCTCGTCTTTCACCCGCTTTATCGTGTAATCTCTCCTCTATTTTTTCTATCTCCCGAGTCTCTATACATTTTATTTCTTTTATCTCTTCGTGTTTATTAGTTTCTTCCTGGATCTTCGTCTGTTTTGATTTTTCGGACGTCGTCACCCTCGTGTCTCGTCTTACACGTTTCAGTCACCCGGCTCCCGTTATTATTTCCACTGTCTCCATTTCAGGTTTGCCCTAGATTGTTGTTTCATCCGACGAGTGATGTCAATCAAGTCCGGCACCACTAACAATTATTCCCTGTGGTGCTGTCACACATCCCACCTCATTGTGCTGTTTCTAATTCCTGGCTCCTTTTGAGTCGTTCATCCTCTCGGAGCTTTTTGAGTTGTTCGTTGTCTTTCCGAGTTTTTTCCATCTCTGTGGACTCAAATTTTGCTCTCCCCCCTTCGAGCTGGTTAATTTTAAACTCGTATAGTTTTTGTTTTCTCTCCCACTGTTTCTCATGCTTTTCAGCCTCCAATCTCATCGTTTCTTTCAATTGGCTCATTCCCTTCTTGTGTTTATCATTCGCTGTTCTTTGTCTATCTCCTCGCACTCTCAGCCTCGCCTTTCTTTCAATTGGTCAACCTCAAATTCATGTTCTTTTTGTTTTCTATTCCATTGTTCCTCTCGTTCTTCCCTCTCCAATCCTCGTTGTCTCTTCAATTGACTGATTTCTCCTCCCTGCTTCATTCCTTGCTCCTTCACTTTCTCCTCGTCTCCCAACCTATTTTTTTCCTTTTGTCGTTCATTTCAAATTCATACTCTTTCAGTTTTTTATTCCACTGTCTCTCTTGTTCCTCATTCTGCAATCTCCGTTATTTCCTTCAATTGGATGATTTCCTTCTCCTGTCTCATTCCTTGTTCTTTTTCCGTACTCTTCTTGTTCCTCATTCTTTAATCTGGCCTTTGCTTCCAGCTGTTCGATCTGTACAGTGGTGTTCCTCACGTTTTCATTCTCTGCTGTCGTTCTTTCTCTCTCACATCCTCAACTCGTTTTGTATTCTCTCTCTTGGTTTTCGTGTTTCAGTATCTCAGAAGTTTTTTTCCATGATTCCTTTCTGGCCTACCTCACCTCTTTTGCATGCTTTCCTCTCCATAATTCGTTCATTTCCTCACCGTATCTCTCTAGGTCTTTCCTGCATTCCTTTCCTATTTCTATCTCCGTTTTAGGCTTTCTCTGTTCTGATTGCCTGATCTTACCTCTTTCTTTAGTTGCTTTACTTCCAAATCGTGTTGGCATTTTTTCTCTTCCAACTTTTTTTCCCATTCTTTCTTCCATGTGCTTTCTGTCCCGGGAGTTACCAATTCGCTCCTCCTCCATTCTCTTCGCTTAGCTCGCTCGTCCCTTGTTCCACTTATGGATACTCAACTCTATTTTCCCCATTTTCCTTTAGTTCTTCGAACTGTCTTGACTTTTCCAACCATTCCTTCTTCCTCTGCTC
Source organism: Eptatretus atami (assembly GCA_035128595.1). Taxonomy (NCBI): domain Eukaryota; kingdom Metazoa; phylum Chordata; class Myxini; order Myxiniformes; family Myxinidae; genus Eptatretus; species Eptatretus atami. Next base: position 6,424 of record JAXMNL010001176.1, read on the forward strand.
CAGATGTTCCTCTCCTCTTTTTATCGTCTCTTCTCGATTTCTATTATTTTTTTGCCTGCTTCTACACCTCTTTTCTTAGTTTTTTTAATTCCAATCGTGTTCGCATTTTTCCTTTTCTAGCTTTGTTTGCCTTTGTTCTTCCTCCCTCCTTTCTTTCCTTACAATCGGCCCATCGTTGTGACTCCGTTCGCACGTATCCTCATGAACCCTGTCTATGTGCGCCGGTGCTCGTCCAACTCAAAGGAAAATGAATGCAATTCCCCTATACAGTTTGTCACCATTCCTCCACCGCTGCAAGGACTTCGACACTTGTCTCCGAAGCCCGTCAATGCATGCTCCAGCCTCCTGCCACGCCTGCCATGACCCATGGTTTTGAAACAGTTGTTGGGAGCGCTCGCCTCGTGTCGTGCCGTTCGTTGCGCCATTAATAGCGGCCTGCTCACGCCTGCATGCCGCGCTGAAGTGCGGCCGCGCCGCCATCTTGCGACTTCCGTTGCGCAAAGTTCGTGCTCAGAATATGAGGGTGAGCTCCCCCATGGATTATAATAACAAGAACCGTCCGGGCCATGGATTCTACATTACTACACATATTCATTTCTACCCCAGGCCACCCGTTCGCCTTGAAACTCCATCTTAATTCTGGAAGAAATTAATTTGGCTTGCTCGTAATTGTGGGGAACGGGGGGGGGGGTGCTTCGCACACCCCTGGTCCGAATCCCGTGAATTTAGTTGGAGACCAAGGTGATTTGAATCCCACACTCCTGTACACCAGTGTTACGAAATTGCTGTTGGAGGCAGGATGGATTTGAATCCCACTCCGGACACCAGTGTTACGAATTTGGCCTGCCCGGCGGTGCGATCGGCCACGTAGCTCAAATCGCAACCGCGTCGCCCGACCGGAATGACAATTCAGTCGTGACCCTCCGTGGAACTACCGCCAGGAGCTAGTCACGGGTGGGGTCTTTCGACCACACCCACAAATCGTGCCAATCGGCACCCGCACAGGATAGGGTTGTTCGCCAACTCGACCTACATAAGTAGCTAGCGCGGGTAGTTAACCGGGCGATCGTACCTCGCCGCTGGCCGGCTAGGACACGAACCGCTTAAGCGGTCGCTTCCGTGCTTCAGTGATAACCGAGCGGTGTTATCGCCGGCCCCGACGGACGTGATTATTTACCGGGTGCTTACACCCTTCTACCAATTCCTTCCGTGATGCAAGATGGAACTTTCAAACAAAGGAAAGGACGCAACGAAACGGGGAACAGTTCGACAAGTACATTTACTCCACACTCAGACAAAGGCAAGCACGTATTCACAGCCATACAGTAAGAATGCAATTACAAGCAAGGCAATGAAAGTAAGAATTACAACCGAATAAGCAATGTTTATTAACATGCACTTAAACAGTTTCTACTTTACAAGACAACGTCGCCACACACACGCATTCTAACAAAAGCAAAGGAAAGACCCCCTCAAAGGCAAGGGAGTCAGACTGGGCCGTGGGCCTAATGCGCGTGGAACCTGGATGAGCGGCAGGTCCACGAGACCGAAGGGTCCTACCCGCGCCCTCGTGGCGCGATGGCGGGCAAGCCGCAATGTCAGCGTAGCTGCGCCTGGCTTCGCGCCCCTGGCGTGGTCGGCGAGCGCTCTCCGGCGCTCCCCGTCTGCCTTTCCCGTCGGCTTCGAGCTCCGTCTCCCGACTCGACTGCCCGCCGACACTGCAGACTTGACTTCCTCTCCCGACACTCCGCCGCTGCCACTCCACTGCTCTCACTTGGTTCTTGACTTTCTGCCGAAGTACTGCACCTTTCTGCACCCTACCTGCCCGCGAGCTGCGTTGTGCTCGCGCTTATATAGCCCGGGGGGAGGGGCGTCTATGTAAATTTCTGGATCACAGCGGGTTCGGAGGCGGGGCTTTGCACCCGATGCTCAGTCATTGGATGGATGAAAAGGGGGCGTGAAGCATTCCTGATCCGCTTTTTCGAGGCGAAAGGAACGCATTCACAGCCATGGCACGACGTGTGGTAGAAAGGCGGAGGTGGTGGGAGTTTGGTTGTTGGCGGGCGTCGTTTGAGAATGGCGGTGAAGCGATGTTTGCGGGATGGAGTTGTGGAGGTAAGAGGTGAAGGTGGTGGTGTTTGAGTTGTTGGGGGATTATTGGTCCAAAATAATGAAGAGAAAAGAAAAACGGCTTATCTCAAAGGATCGCAGCCCGGTGAACACGGAAATTCCCTCTAAAACAACGGTGGGAAATCTAACTACACAATTACTTATCGTCATAACTGATCTAAGGACCCTTTATGGTTTATTGCGAATTCCACAGCCGTAACAGTATGTTACTTTCATTGCTGAACCGAAGCACCGAGAGGCCCCAAAGTGCAGATTTAGGTCCTTCAGAATCTGGGCAAGGTTTGAAACTTTGACCCCCACCCCACTCCTCCACTCTCACAAACACTTACCCCACCCAAAGGATATTATTTGTCCATGTACTTGTGAAGCTTCTGAAAATCATAGAAAAAAAAACCCAACAAACACTGGCCAATCCACACCAAATTTTACAAACATGCTGGTGAGGTCAGGTACCCCACCATGGTCAGGTTGGGGACCCACCCGTGGTCAGGTCGTGGACACACCAAAAAAAACAAGTAAAAAAGACAAAATGTCATAACCCCGCTGTTTTAGTAATTTTGCTGCACAGACTGAAAGGGCTAGTCCATATATTCATGAACAAATAAAATGGCCGCCAGTCTACCAGTCGGCCATCTTTGATCTGATCGCAAAATAAGTGAGGTGCATCTGTAATCCATCATTCCTCATCTGTGTGCCAAGTTTGAACAAGATCAGTAAAGCATGTCCGAGAAATGGTTGAGGACGTGTTCAACATCGGGGTTTTTTTTAACAACTAAAATGGTTGCCAGTTGGCCATCTTGGATCTCATCTCAAAGAAAAATGACAGGCATCTACACAGCATCATTATTTATTGTGTGCCAAGTTTGAACAAGATCGGTAATAAATCGCATGTCTGAGAAATGGAAGAGGACATTGTTCGATACCGGGTGATACGAACTACGTACGGTGCTGTTCACGACGAGCGATCATGTCTCGATTCTCAAGAGGATTAAGAAAGTTTTTTCGGTTGTTTGATGGAACAAAGGTAAGAATTTAATAACGAGAGTGTGATGTAATGATCTGAAGTTTGATGCAATTGTTTAATCGTTTCCTTTATCGAGCGATCAGGACCATGAACTGGAATGTTTCCTTCACTTGTTCCCAATCGATTGGTTTCTTGTTGCCAATCACGGAAATCATCCGTGTGATGGAATCGGTAAAACCTTTTGGGTTCTCATTTTCTGATGTACTGTACTCTGTTACAGAGCGACCGTGCTGCCGGAATAGTTTCTTAGCAAAGGGCCATACACTCATCGTGAGTGGTTTGCCATTGCCTTGCCAGCAGCAGTTAGGCAGGAAATTGTACATTATTCAGTGTGTCGACGAAAGTTCACCGACTCCTCATGAAGGACTTCATGGGATCTTTAACTTCCACCAAGTAACCCGGCTTTAGGTCCATCCAACGGACTTCACACACATTGATTGATAAATCACCATGCCTGTGAAACACTGGGACGACAGTTATACCTGCGTCGGGATTGGAACCCAGCCTTGAGGCGAGTAGAGTTCTCATTACTAACTAATTTAACCTTCGATGAGGATTAACCTTCCTAAATGTAGGTGCAGGCTTTGTAAACATTTATCAGAAATGGGTTAATGTGTATGCCTGTGTTGGCTTAATGGTTAGGGTGGTGGGCTTGGGATCCAAGGATCCTGAGTTCAATCTCACTCAGTGTTGAATTAATACCCTGGGGTTGACTCTGCATGTCATCCTTCTGAGGTTTGCAAAATGGGTGCCAGATTGCTGGTATCCTGTGTTTGCAGTGGTGACCTGTTCAGTATTGTGCCCAACAGCCAAGGAGACTGCTTAGACAGCACCAATGATCTCCAGTCGACACGGAGTATGGTCCCATTGCTTGGATGGTACCTGTGTGCCCCAAGGTGAATTGAGCTGTGTCTGAAGGTGAATGTGTGAATGAGTAAGTAAACACTTCAGTCATTATCGCTTTAACCAAACAAACGATTTTGATAAAACTTGGGCAAAGCTTCATATCTGACGCCAAATTAAGGTGTATTGACCGCATCAAAATCTGCGCTCATTAAGGGCATCTACGGGGGGTTTTTTTTAACCCCCTCCAAAACAGGTATACTTTCTTCTTCTCTTCTCCAAAACTAAACACACAAAACTTGACCAAAACTTCATCACCCATGATGCACCAAAGTGTATTCACGGCATTAAAAAAGTCAGGATCCAGGGGTCGAGTGACTTTTGCTCCTGATCCAGGTTAGCTTCAGGATGCCGGTCCTGTCATTTTGTTTACTACCTGGATATTTATTTATGTATAGAGGCTTCAAAAAGTAAACAACGACTGAACCAAATTTTGAATATCCCTAAGGTTCCCAAATATGGTTTCTGTTTGGGAAAAACCCCAATTTTCTCTGTGTAAATGTGTATAGAATAGCACCCCCGATGGCAGCCAGTATTACTTTTAATCATACACAAACGAAATGAAACAACTTAATTTGCATTCGGGTGATGTTGAAATGAGTGAGAATAATTGGAAATTTTCAAAATGTTTCATTTCACTCATTTTAAGCGAAGGTTCAAACCAAATAATCCAACACAGAGCTCCGCAGTGAAGTAGAAGTGTTTTTTTCCTCATCCGATATGTAAGCAGCAAGGTTGGCTGATAAAAATTGTATTACAGGACGGCCGACAGGTACACTCACCTTTAAGCTGTTGTAGTGTAGCCTGGTGTTGGCTCAGTGGTTAGGGTGGCGGCTTGGGATCCTAGGGTCCTGAGTTCAAGCCCTGTCGGCCGCTGAATTAATACATCAGGGGTTGACTCAGCCTGTCATCCTTCCGAGGTCGGCGAAATGAGTACCAGTTCCAGCGTGTGTACTGGTAGAGGGGCACTGCATCAGCGACAGAGTCGCGCTTCAAGAAATGATAGCTACCCCGGCAGCTAAGCTGCCATAACGACCACCACCAGCTGTTGTAGTGGAATTTATTTCCTCAGATTGAATAAACTCCTCAGATTCAGAATTCAGAACATTTATTGCAAGGATAAGCAAAAAGCAAATCACAGACAAACATCTATAGCTATAAACGTGAATCATCTTTGCCACAGGAAAACCTTTTTCAGCCCCACAGAATTTTTATTTATACGTTATGAAGTGATATATTGTCAACAAATTGTGAGAAATATATGTGGAAATTTCATTCAACATATTGTTTTTACAAGTTGTTTTAAAACCTCATGATGATTTTGCAAAATTTTCATTCTTGTTTGGGATGAAACAAAACATCTCCAAGGATAAGAGGCTTGCTTGTACAATAAACACTCTAAACCTTTTTTTCGCAGATTAATAGAGGCTGACATTCATATTACAAAGCATATATAATTCCACAGACGAATCTCAAATGGTAAGAAAAGGTTGAGACGTGTGGTTTGGGAGATCTCAATGTAATGCACGAAACGTCACCCTTGCCATACACAACTGCAAGACTCAAAATTTCACAAACATTTATCAATTAACACATAATAAAGCCATTATTATAACGATAAATTATCCATTCAAAACATTATCAAATAATTAAAAGCTTCATGGAGCATATATAATTGATGTATGTATATGAATTTAAATTATGAATCTAAATTCCTGTAATTAATTCCAATCAACTTTTAAGGAATGCATTTCAAAAATTATTGTTGCGACTGCAAAGTGTCTAATCAATTGTATAATATGGAATAGGCAAAGCCTAGAAGCGAACGTAGAATTCTTCTTACATTCGCTTCTGACTTTACCTATAACTTGTTCACAACTGTATACTTGCCAACTATACCGTGGTACATGTAAGCGCCGCACAGCTGATGATATTGACGCAATTTCCGGTTACTTCGGCCTGGATTCGGGATCAACGATCAAATAATGTAAATCACGATTAAAAATTATTTTTGATGATGCGGGAGATATCTTTACTAAATAAAGACTTCCTGTCATGAAAAATCACTTTCGGAAGTATAAAATTAACTTTGGGGAAAAAATATTGAATGAATAAATAATAAAACACTTCCGGTCATGAACAAAGAAAATTAAAAGTTCCGGAAAGAGTTTCAAAATCACTCCCGGTAATGTTAATAAAAAATCACTTTCGGAAGTATAAAATTAACTTTGGGGAAAAAATAATTGAATGAATAAATAAATAAACACTTCCGGTCATGAATAAAAGAAATTAAAAGTTCTGGAAAGAGTTTCAAAATCACTCCCGGTAATGTTAAATACTAAATAAACACTTCCTGTCATGAAAAAAATCACTTTCGGAAGTATAAAATTAACTTTGGGGAAAAAATAATTGAATAATAAAATAAAATAACACTTCCGGTCATGATCTCCCGGTAGCATCATTCCCCATGACAAAAACCGGAAGCAAAAGGGTCATAGCCGACGACACGGATTCCAAATTGCCAGGGTATTGTATTGTTGTTGTTTCTATGCTCTCATGTGCACGCGTTGAGTATGAAGCTCACTACGTTCACTATAAACTTAAAGTATGTATTTATTTGCCTTTATAAAGCTCGATTGAAATAATATAGTAATGCACATTCTGGTGACTATTGTGAAAGACAAGAAGTGTTTCCATACTCAGCTTATCTGATCAGCTGAAAGAATTTTGCAACACTTTTACTGTGGCTCTGAGTGTCAGCAAGTTGTTTTATTTTTCAAAGAAACATTTTGCTTTTAAGTTCAATAAAGTCCCAGAACAGTGTATATTTAATGTGCTACCATTAACAGACATCCAAAAGTTGGATTTCGCTTTTACAATTTTCTCCTTTTGTTCTATAAAGGATAATGTCACATATATAAATTTGAAATCTTCAATTCAAATTGATATAAGGATAAATTTGTCTGTCATCAAGAGCATACCCTGTCCTTATGGGGGAATTGAGACGAGTCAGCCTTTACCAGGTGTTTCCTGGGAGCAGGGTCGTGACATGACTATCCTCATAGGCCGCCTCTCCGTTGAGATCTCACCCGTCAATGGTATTTTAGTCAGTCGTAGCGTATCCTTTGATGAAAGACAAAGACAGGCAGTCAATACTCGACCACCAGTGCGGATAGACCACTCTTTGCTCTTCGGAATGTAACTATCAATCCTCCAGGAAGTGTCATGCCCTGATTACAGAAGAGATGTCCAATTACTTCACCTTGGTTATTCAAGATCAAAGGCCTCCAATTTCAAAATTCTCATCATTATTAAGAAATGTTTGAACGTTGGATTTAACAACATTAGTTAACAATTGAAATGAAATTTATACTCAATTTTGAATGCAATTTACAGGGGAATAGAAGCAGTATAATGCACTCAAAGAGCACAGAGCTATTAATAGAAGCACATTAAATGTAGTGTGTTTGGAGCAAGAACTCTGAAGCATAATCCAATGAACATCTAATCCAATTCAGAACATCTTTCTGTTTTGCCTTGCGGAAGTACTGTACAAGTGTACTGTCTGCCATTGTAAGTGAATGCAAACAACTGTTGCGAATCTTCATGTATCAGTAGAGGAAAGAATGGAGAACACAGATCCATAACTGAATAATATTTGTACCACTTGGAATGCTGGAGAGTACAGTAACCGGATTTAGCACCACTGGATAAGTGGGTATTACACAATCATTTACTGCTCTCAAACTTGTACAAAGCACCATGACTGTTTTCCAGGTTTCTTTACAGGCAGTATGGGTGTGTTGCACGGGCTGACCGTAAGGACAATGGTTCTTTTTTCCAGCAAAGACTTCATTACTGGTGCTATACCTGCATCAGCTTCTGGTCACAACAGGGAGTGTTTTTTGGGCAACGGTTTAGATGTGTCGACCGTGCTTTTAACCGGCCTCATACTTATATTTGTCCAACATAGTTTGGGTGTGTTGTCCACAAGCAAGAAGATCAAGTGAGACTCCAGCATTTTGAAAGGTGGGTTCTCACATATTGTGAAAGTAGAAGAGGATACCTGTTCTCCTACGTTCTGGCAAAACCATTCTCACCTATCACATAAATTGGTGCTCCTTGAAAATCCTTTGATAGCTTACTTCGTGACTCTCTTTCAACTTGGTGATCATTGATCTGATATAATTTGCCTGGTATTCTTCTGACATGGAAAGTGTAACATGTGGTGTCATCTCAGGCTGATTACATAGTTTCTGCTGTTTTTCCATTAGATCTACCTCCATACCTATACTGTGTTGTCCTATCAAAGTGCAGTGTTGTCTCAGGGGCAGTCCACATTAAACTCAGGAAAACTTCATTCACTGATGCAGATGCAGTCTTCTCATCCAGTGCCCACCAATACACAATTGTAGCAAATTCAAAAGTCTGTTGGAGCAAATTCAAACAGACTCATGCAAATCCTGTGGTATTTATAAATACATTCCATCTGAAGTGCATATCACAGTACAATTCAAGTTACATTGCAAATCTCTCCCTCATTAGTTAACTGGTGAATTAATTCCCATAGAAAATAATATTGTCCTGTCAACTGACCCATTTCCACATGTAATTTCTCTGTCAGTGGGGTCAGCAGAGGAACTCCTGATACCCCCACTATGTTTACCTGAGTCCTTGCAAGGGACATTCGAGAAATCATTTTGTTGCAATGTGGAACGTGTTGCTCCTGTGTCAATTAGAAAAGAGATTTCTTGTCCAGCTACTTTCAGATTTCATTTTGGCTCTTCCTCCGGCGAGTCTGTATCACTGGTGCTATACCTGCTATACCTATACTTATGTACGGGTAACAATGATGGTATTTTGTCCCGGCGAGTCATAATGGGTGAGGATTTGGAAATGGTATTCGTCCAGTCCATCCCCCTTGTCATTGGCCCTGACTCTGACGATGCGGGTGTGTATATCTCCCTCTCCGAGGGCACTGTCTACTCCAATGTCCCAATTGTCCACACTTGAAACATCGCTCGCTCCTTGGACTCACTGTAGGTGGGGATGGAGGAAATGCTCCTCCACTTTCCTGCAACACCTAGCTGAAGGTCAAATTATTTTCGTTGACCTCTCTTGCCTCCATTTGCAGCTAACGCACTAGTTTGTAACGACATTAGTTTGGCAGTGGCTTCTGTCACTTTTCGCTCCATTTGCCGTGTGCAATGAACAACACCTCCAGTTTTTCTCTTATTTCTTTCACTTCCCAGCCTATACACAATTTCTTAACATCTCCTTGGAGTTAGACAGTTAACCCATTCATGAAAGCATATGTCAATGGAACTGTTATATTGTTCTCGTCCATTTCAGAATATGATCTAAAGGCAGTTCTCAACACTCCAAATAACGGTTGGATCTTCACCTACTCTCTGCATGCACGATTGAACCTTATCCAATCCACTTGCATTGGCAAATTCCAATAGCTTGTCTTCAGGCTTGCAATTTTTGCTCTTTAGCTGCTTCTGGCAAATCATCCTGTTCAAATAGCACAGCATTCCATTCTGCAATTGTTTTCAACTGTTGCAATAATCCTTCTGGCACTTAATTTTAACAGCATGTCTAGGTATCGCATCGTTGTCGATGGCATTGTATGATCAATTCCAATTTTTCACCAAATTTTCTCGGATTTTCCTTTATAGATTATATTTCCTTTGCTATTATTCGTAACTCTGTTGATGATCAAGGTCAGTACACATAGCTAACTTGTTCCATTCGCGGCCCTGGAAATGCTCTTAACGGAGCTATCGTTTCCTCTCGTTTCGCAAATTCTCGTCTCTCAGCAGTCGTACATCAAATAACTGATTCTTCTACTTCCGCTATACCTTGAACACTACATACCTCTCTTTAGTTGGGGTAGATTGCATGCGGATTGTAGCTCCCCTTTGAGCTCTTGGTTCATACCTGGGTGAAAGTCCCTCAAGCGCACGAGGTACAACACGCTGATATGCTGGAAGCACCACTTCATCATCTACTTCCTCAGTACCTGTCTCTGTACCAGCACTGTGCACAACCATTCAGAGGTTGGGCTTCCCCTACTGTTGTCTTTTCCCTCATCTGTCGTAATCGGCATTTGCCTTGAACTTCTGACATCATATGTTGCGCCCTTTGTACGCTATTTTTAGACAAGACAATTAGCTTGGTGTTGGCTTAGTGGTTAGGGTGGGGCTTGGGATCCTAGAGTCCTGAGTTCAAGCCCCGTTGGCCGCTGAATTAATATACACCAGGAGGTTGACTCAGTCTGTCATCCTTCCGAGGTCAGCAAAATGAGTACCAGTATACTGGTAAGGGGACACTGCATCAGCGGCACAGCCGTGTCCCAAACAATGATGCAACCAGCAGCCACAGGCTGCACTCGATAGAGAGAGAGACGATACAATTTTGTTTCTTATCTCTTATTATGCTTTCCTCCATCCATTGTAAAACCTTTCTTCAATCCACATCCTTTGCTAGTTTCTTTTCATCACTTTGACTGTCCAATTCCTTATTCAGATTTTCTCGCCTCTTTCTTTCGAATGTACCATTCTTTGGAAAACCTATCCTCAAATCTTTTGTCCACGCATACCACTTGTTTATATCAGCTACTGGCCCCTCTCCATAGTTATCAAACATGTATCTCACACTTACCCTTCTGAGGTAAATTCACTGCACTTACCTTCTCAGATATATTAACCATCTTGCTGACTTCGTGGAAAAAGAAAAAAAAATCTAAATCAAACAATATGCAACTGAAATGAATTTTTTCAAACAATACAAACACTTCACACCCAGTATGCAAATTAATGCAACTATAAACAACACAAGTACAAGAGCTCTTTATTTCAATTCCTGTTATAATCCAACAATCACTTTTCCTTCAGCTTCTGGCTGACGACAATAATTTCAGTAATTCACACTGCACCTCCTAGTGGAAGCTCAATTCAACATTAAAAATAATTTTCCCTTCGATCTTCAGGTCGAAAACCAGATTATACTCTTTCAAGCTGCTGGTTGAAAGCCAGATTAGACTCTTCCGAACATCAAGTCAGACACAAACATCTTTATCATTTAAATCAACGGACTCTGACCACATAACACTGTCTGCAACAAGAAATAAATTAAATTTTAACTTCTAGTGAAGCAATTAGATGGTGTCCCATATTCCTGCAAAAATTGGCCCAAATTCAATTTCAAATTAAAAATGCATCAACTGTTAATCAAGAGGTACAAAAAAAACAACCAACACCAAATAGAGGCGTTCAAAAGGGCTACTCACATTAATTATTTGCAGGTACTCAGGGTCTCGTCTTTCCAGCCAGTCCCTGCAGACACCCAGGGTCCTTGTCCTTTCAGCCAGTCAGCATTCACCTCTTGTTTCTGTGGCTCTTCGCCGTTCACCTCTTGTTCCTTCAGAATTGCAATCCTGCTACGACTACACCAAAATGATCAGGAATACATTTCCTCAGATTGAATAAACTCCTCAGATTCGGAATTCAGAACATTTAATGCAAGGATAAGCAAAAAGCAAATCAGACAGACATCTCCAGCTGCAAACGTGAATCATCTTTGTCCCAGGAAAACTTTTTCAGCCCCACAGAATTCATATTAAACACATTGTGAAGTGATATGTTGTCAACATGTTTTGTCAGACGTGGATGTGAAAATTTCTTTCAACATCTTGTTGTTACAAGTTGTTTTCAAACCTCGTGATGATTTTGCAAAATTTTCATTGTTGTGCAGGGATTAAACAAATCTCTGAAGAGGCTTGCTTTTGCAATAAACACTCAAAACCTTTTTTCTCAGATTATATTATTAGAGGCTTAGATTTATGTTGTAAAGCATTTATAATTCCACAGATTAATCTCAAATGGTAAGAAAAGGTTGAGACGTGTGGTTTGGGCGATCTCAATGTAATGCACGAAGCTTGGCACGAAACGTCACCTTGCCATACACAACTGCAAGACTCAAAATTTTGCAGGCATTAATCAATTAACACATTAAAATAAAAGGAATTATTATAACGACACATTGTCCATTCAATACATTGTCAAATACTTAAAAGCTGAATAGAGAATATATTTGTTGCGGAGCCGGGGTCAGGGCGAGATGACCACGAGGGGTGGGGGGGGGGGGGGGAAGCTACCTCGGGTTCCCACCAGAGTCTCCGGAATCGCAGGCCGTCGCACACGGATAACTCCGTGACGCGGCGGGTCACTAATCGACCGTGAACGCCAATAACTCAACACCTGACCTAGGGTCCTCCGTCTAAGGTTAACCGGTTACCTAAAATAGTCATGTGACCTAATTACCGGAGACATGGCCTCGGTACGCCTTGTCCAATCGCGGTCACCTTACTGGATCAGATGCAGCCGAGCGCAACTGCCAAGGATGTACCGGCAAGAAGAACGGATCGTTGGGAGATAACGTCCCGGCGAGGCTAGGATACAGACCATGCTGGACCAATGAAGGAAAAGATAAAAATGAGCTGGGAACATTTCGATAAAAAACATTCATGAACAATCAGATGAGGAAAAGTATGTGGCATGGTAAATGGGGTTCATTATGATGTACAAAAAGGCTGCAAATAATTTTTGGGGTGCGACAAAAAGGCAAGCAACTTACAAAAGTGGACACAGCAGACTTTTATCGATATATCTTCTACACTCTTAACTTAAACTAGGACAGGTCCCATTACATACATACACACACACAAACCCCATGAAGATGAGATAATCAGCAGGAAGGAGAGGAGATGAGGGCTAACGGCCTCACAATACCTTTCATGGTCGGCCGACAACACTACCCAGTATACTTTGGGGAGCGCTCTGCTGAGCGATCCCACCTTGAGAGTCGGTGCATTGTCTCCTATTAATTACTGTCCTGGGGCTCGTGGAAGCGCCTGCACGTTCCAGAGTGGGCGGATGCCAGCAGGCGAGTAAGGCGGTGGAGTAGTCGGAGCCAGCAGGCGAGCCAGAGGTCGAGAGAGGGCGGAGTCAGCAGGCGAGTGCAGAGGTCGAGAGAGAGCGGGGTCAGCGGGTGAGTAAGGCGGAGTCAGCAGGCGAGACAGGTGGAGTCAGCAGGCAAATGTAGAGATCCAGTGAGTGAGAGAGGACGGACAGCTTCGCAATACACCTTTTATAAACCCTTGGTGTAGGGTGGGGTGACGACCTGAGGATTTGTCGTCACCCAAATTGTGCGCTCCTATTGGCCCTGGCTCCGCGCTGCCAGGCTCCTACGGCCGGAGGTGTACATCCGGCACAACATGGCCGAGCTGCGGAATTGCCTTGCTCCGAACACCGGACATGAATCGTCTTGCACCGAACTCCCAGATCATGCTCCGGCGACTGGACGAGGGTCGTGTCGATCCGTATGCCCGTTCGGGTACCCCTGGCGAGCTGTGGTTGGCGCTGGTCAACGCGCTTGTTCTGTCCACACGCCACGTGGTCCGAGCAGTGCAGCACGCCCCTGCTTGGTGGCGACTGCATCGAGGTGGAGGTGCGAGGAGGCACGAGGAGAACATCTGCCATTTGCGAGAGATACCAGCAGCCAAGGCGGCGAGCGAAGGTCGATGTTGAGACGCCATTGTAAATCAGCGCGCAGACCCAAATGAAGAGGTGCGCAATGCGTGTCCCGGACAGTTCGGTGGTGATTATCACAGGGCTGCGTGCGTGTCTGTTATCGTGCATTTGCACCTGCTTCGCTTTGTATCATTGATTGAAGGAAAGGGTTGGATGTAAATCAGGGTGGAAAAGAAGACAGATATAATTATTAGACGCAGATTTGAATGGAGGCAACGCCACGTGCGTCCTGTAGAGTCTTGTGGTGGAGAATATCTCAGTTGTTGATGCTTTTCAGAGTATCTGCGAGGACATTCATCGTTCATGGCGGCGGCCTCGCTGATGGCGGAAAGGAAGAAAGAGATATAATTAGACGTAGCTAAAGACCCACGCAACGCACTTCATCCCGTTACCCATTAAACATGAGGGGAAGGTTGACTGTACGAATACTAATGAATAACTGTCTGGGGATCACTGTATGTCGGGTGTCGTTGCCTCAGAGGCATGCGGTTTCGCAGAACTGCAACAATATAATCGATACGTGTGCAGTCGTGGCCAAAAATATTGGCATCCTTACACTTTTCTCAAACAACTCAATTTTCTCCAAAAATAAGTTGAAATTGACAAAAGTATTTTGTCTCCACAATTCTTTATTTCACTGTTCATATTATAGAACTTTGTTTTTGATTCACAACCCAATATATCCTTTTAAATCAGAAAATAAAAAGAAATGGCATTGACAAAATTATTGACACCGTGACTTGATATTGGGAGCACAGCCTTTGGACAAATGACTGCAGTCAAGCGCTTCTTATAGCCATGAATGAGCTTCCTTCACCTCCACTGGCAGTTTGGCCCACTCTTCTTGTGCAACTGTTCCAGTTCTCCCCGATTTGAAGGGTGCCTTCTCCAACGCCTGTTTTTAGTTCTCCCCACAGGTGTTCAATGTGATTTAGATCTGGACTCATTGCTGGCCACTTCAGAACAGTCCAACATTTTGTCTTGAACCATTCCTGGTGCTTTTTGAAGTGTGTTTGGGGTCATTGTCCTGCTGAAAGACCCATGGACTTTGACAGAGACCCAGCTTTCTGACACTAGGTTGAACATTGCGCTCCAAAATGCCTCGGTAATCTCCTGATTTCATGATGCCATGCACACATTCAAGGCACCCAGTGCCAGAGGCAGCGCAGCAACCCAAAGCATCACTGAATTGCATGATCTCCCATGTTTGACTGTGGGGAAGGTGTTCTTTTCTTTGACGGCTGCATTTTGTTTTCTGTAAACAGAGATGATGTGCTTCACAAAAAGCTCTAATTTGGTGTCATCTGTTCACAGGACATTCCCCAGGATTTTGGCTTGTTCAGGTGTGTTTTGGCAAACTCCAGTTGGGCTTTCTTCTGTCCCTCTCTCTCAGCAGTGGGTCCTCCTGGTTTTCCAACTACAGAACTTCCTTTCATTTAGTTGGCGACGGATGGTGCGAGTTGAAAATGTCGTACCTTGTGTCTGAAGGTCAGCTTGAATCTGTTTGACAGTTGATCGAGGTGCTTTCTCCACCATTCGAACAACCCTTCGCTGCAATCATTGATCATGTTTCTCTTGATCTTTGGAGATGGACTTGAAGCCGTGAGATTGTCCATGCTTGGCTACAATCTTGTGTGTAACCTCCTCAGACAATTCTCTGGTTTTCTTTCTTTTCCCATGCTCATTGTGGTATACGTGACACAAAACAGCAGAACAACTCCTTTTCTCATTAAAACTGGTTGAATGAGTGATTTTTATGTTGCAGGCATCTGCAACTCACCACAGGTGAGTTCAATTCCGAAGTGAAGGAGAATCACCTGCTTGAAATCTAATTATTTCCAACAACTTCAAAAATATGCCCATAATATTGTCCGGGCACATTTTAGGATTGCTGTGCAGAATAAGCTAAGATTTCGTTTTTTTTTCAGCTTTTTTTTGTTTGTTCCACTGCAAACCAAAGAAATATATTTCTGGACCCAAAAAAGATTGTTTAATTTCAACATTTTCTGGAAGAAATGGTTCATTGTTTGAAAAAAGTGCAAGGTGCCAATATTTTTGCCACGACTGCAGACGAATCGAAATTCCTGCAATGAATTCGATCAACTCAAATGAATATATTTCAAAGAATTATTGCTGTGACTGCAAAGTCTACAATCAATTGTATATAAATTGAAGTATATTTTTATTTGCCTTTTCAAGCTCGGTTTAAATAATATAATAATGCACATTCCAGTGACTAGTGTGAAAGACAAGACGTGTTTACAAGCTCAGCTTATCTGATCAGCTGAAATAATTTTTCAACTTTTTTTTAAATTTCTCTGGCTCTGAGTGT